>JAFEMH010006454.1:0-123033 GCA_022495995.1 Adenophora triphylla var. japonica
TAGGTGGTATACGGCTTCGTCTCCCGATCAGGGCAGGGCCATGCTTTCTTCTTGACCGCACAACCCGGATGTGGAGGCCCCGAGGCACTGACTCTTGCCACGGGCGACGTCGGCGTCCTCCTCGGGACCCTATGAAAGGCATCGACAATCTCCATTTCTGTTTGCCTTTGTACCCATCTCCATGTGAGTGCGCAATCTACTTTGGGGTCATCTTCCTCGGTCTCAGGAGCTATCGAAACTAAAGAGACCGATAGATGATATTATGGTAACTCCATTTCAATTCCATCTCCGTATCGTGGGCTGTCGTCACTACTTTCTAGGTTACGCTCTTGTGTGCAGTGGGCCTGAGTTTTGAAGTATTGAATTAAATAAGCTGTTCAAGGGCTCCACATCTATTAGGTTGTTCAAATCATCTGCTTGGGCACATCGGAAGTCGGGTTCATCTCGTTAGGGTCCATTAAATCAACTTTCTCCAGATCAGGTTGGCACCGCGCGAAGAGGATCTACTCTAGCCCTCCCCGGCGGTTCAGCGGCGTTTGCCTGCTCTGCTCTCTCTCTTGGGAAAGCACGACTGGAACCCCCATAACAAAATTTCTTAAACGATGTACATCCCCCAGCATCAACACATCACCGTTAAAAAGTAACCTTTTCTTGGATTCCCACAATCGGGGTGGAGCCCAGATTTCTCCAGTCGTAATAGACCGAGAAATAGGTGAATGCCTCTACAAATGAAACAAATTCGAAAGTGGGCCACTGCTTTACGCAGAGCACCCCGGTTTTTTACAAACGGGAAGGTATCATGAGTCATGCCATTACCCCAACTCTAAAAAGTAGTTTCATTCTATAGGTCATGCGAGAGACGAAGAAATAAAGATGGAGAAGGAAATAAAAACAAATATTACTTACGAAGAGGACTGAAAGAAGAAAATGCTTAAGGAACTTGAAGGCAAAAAAAATATCTCTCTAAAGTGATTCGAAGGTCTGAAGGTGATAAAAGGGTTTGAAGGAGGAAGCGTTTGGTATTTATAAGGTCTACCTATACGGGTCGACTTGTATTAAATAGCCCACAAACCGTTCCCCTCGAATCACGAACCGGCGCCAACGTTTTAAATTTCGAATTATTGGCCGTTGACAATTATGGCGCCTCTTGACATTCTGACACGTACCCTCCATACCTGACACGCGCTGGCATTTCGCCAGATAAGGGGCCCACCAGCTTAACCGGAAAGCAGACCAAGGCTTCTACCAACTTTCTCACGTGTGCCAATATACATGGGAGTCAGAACAAAACCATCGAAAAAACACAACACTGGTGATCGCAAAAAAGTGATTTGACAAAAGATCGAGCCTAGCAAATAAAGCTCCTTGCTCAGACCATAAATAATCTCTCGCTTGAAGCTAGGGGCCACTGATGAGCCCGGACCTTTTAGGCCAAACTGGCTTCGATGCGATCCAAGCAGTATGAAGTGGCATACCACTGACCATGTCAAGTCAGACCCTTGACGGACATGATAAAACCGTTAGGGTCAAGACCGCGATCCTCTCTCATCTGTCCCAGTCAGGCAGGACAGCCATCTGCTTGGCCAGGTAGCCGCTTAAAGCTGTGGCCGTGTTATTCGTGCCGCGTCAATATTGTTGACCGCGCCAAAGATGTTGATCGCGATCTCATACTGTGACTCCTGGTTAAAGCCTGTAGAAAGCTTATAGAGCAAGTTTTCTAACGTGCTCTGACATAAAAAAAATCGACTTATTTCCATCGTATTGAATGCGGCTCAGGCGTCTACTATGCCATTAAGGCGCGGCACCAACTTGTGATTGTGCCCACTTGTGCACTGTCCACATGTCAGTGACATCCCTCTGCGGTGAATCTTGCTTACTTGTGCCCGTAGAGGCGGACACGTGTTTTAGGTCAAAGACAAAGATATTCTTAGGGCTGATGTCAGCGAGCAACTCCTACTTGCTATATATATCAACATTTGTTCCCATGGAAAGGGTAAGTGCAAAATTATATTTGTAAGTCACATTGTCTAAATCCTAAACACACAAATACCAAGACATTTCAAGTCTTCTTTCTCAGTTAAATACCTCAGAGATCTTAATCAACCAAATATCCTACATTATACAGACAGCTGAAAATACGTGGCGTCAGCAATTACAAGTATTTTGAAAAGTGGAGAATAATAAAAACACACAACAATACAATACAATCGTTTCGTTGTAAATCTCAAATAGTTTGAAATTACAATAATTATGTTGTTGTAGATCTAATCTAAGACCAGAAAAGTTGAAGAAGATCTGTCAGATTAAACTATCGGAGAAGTTAAATCGGACAGCTTGATGTTATTGTTTTGTGGTAAGCAAGAAAAATACTTTTATTATTTAACCACAAAAAGCATACTATAGTAACTAGTTAGTCCTTTTCCATGAGTTACTATGAGTAGTACATTGTACTCTGACATGGAATTTAGGAAGAACTTGAAGACAAAATCAAGAAGAGACGTTTTCTTGTCACGGGTCGCTAGCAAACAATTAACCGACTACCCTACCCCTTCACCAACAAGATAAAGTGGGAGGGTGAGGTGGGCTTGGGGAAAATGAGAAAGATGATAACGGGCTTGGGGTTAGTGGGTGGATCCTCGTCGGACAATGGCAAGATGGTTGGTCGGCCAAGGAGAAAGAAAGAAAGAGAGAACCGATCATGAAGAAGAGGTGGGGGGGGGGTGTTAGTTTATAGCTGAATTTGTTAACTAGAGTTATATTTTTAATGAGTTTGTTAATCAAATTTACGTGTTGCATTATTTGTAAAAAATCTAGAAAGTATATTGGATTATGCGGTCATTAGATAATACGCTGTATTTTGTGAAATTGAGGCTATTGTACATTGTATGATTTGGTTATTTTCCCAACAAAAATAATCACAATGCATAATATTAGACCTCGTATGGTTCATGAGTCAGAAAACTAGATCTCATTTTACATAGTCCGAATATATAACAATAATTAATATTTATAATAAAATGTAACTCAATCTACTATAATATGTAAATAACCGACCATAACATGCAATTCATGTTAGAACTATGTTGATTTTGATTATATTATCCTATTATAACAGATGAATGAGCAGTTACGTTAGAAACGCGATCAACACCACTTTTCACATTATTATGATATTGCTAGCTCGTTTTAGTTAAGTCTGGACATATTTGTTTTTGAAAATCTGTCAAAAGATCTTATAATAATGAAGCAGGTGAATGTTCTTATTTACTAGGTAATTCTTTTCTCAATTGCGTATGATAAACTTTGGATTGACACTTCAACAATTTTCACACGAGTGACAACGTCTGATCACCACAATATCGGAATAACTTTCGATCGTACGACATCATTTACGAGCTTACACACAAGGGAAATCCATACATAATCTCAGACGATTCACCTTGGGACCATCTAAACCATACCTATGGTATTATTTTTTAGGACCAATATCATCACCTTCCACTTTTCACATTAGAATAATATGATATTGTTTGTATGTCGCGCACATATTTATCTTTTGGCATCTTTCATAAATCACCCTATACTATTAATGTGGGTGAATCGAAAGTTAAAAATTTTAACCAATTTTTCATTGGATTGAAACACAATGTCAATGTTGGGAAGGGGGTTGCTAAAAATTCAATATTGATAATCAAATTGTAACAGTTGGTAAAACTTAGGTAAGCTTCGAATGGATGTCTTTCTATCGACCACTTGACTTATTACATAAATTTTGTCATCGAGGGGTCATGTAGACACCCCATTCTAAACACATTATTACATTATTTTTTTCCACTATTCACACACACACACATGCACGCACAGAAGCGCATAGGAGATAAATCCTAGGGAGAGAAAGTTTTCCCTCTAACTTTTGGGGGGATCGAACCCATGACCTCCAGGTTGGAAGCCATGAGCTCAGGCCAAATCCCCATGTGCAAACACATTATTACATGATTACACTACTATTGGCCTCGCCTTTGTGTTTTGATGAAAGATTATTGATTTCGTAATGTTTCGTTAGGTTTTGATATAACATGCAAATATTTACTCAATTGTGTACAAAATTTTGAGTTGAATCAAAATACTGTTGTCTTTGGCTTTCAAATATTTGCAATGTCAGTTTGCAATGTCAGTCGCACCACATTGCTCTTTCAAGGCAACGCGCGCTATAAATTGCATCAAATTTACTGCAAGTGAACATTATTGCATCACATGGTGCAACATTATTCATTTGTACTTAATTTGGTGCTAATTTGATGCAATACTTTTCCTTTTGCATTTCAGTCCCTCAATTTCGAAAAATGACATAGTGTGCATTAAAAAAATATATTATGTATTTGTTAATTATGGAGCATGCTTTATTTATTTGTACATTCTTAAACTATAAATTTTTATAATTTTGAAAATGAAATTATTAAATTTGAAAAAATCAAAATAAAAAATATTTTTTAATGGAGTAGCATCAATTTTTTTATAATTATATTTAATAATAATATATTTTTATAATCTTTTAGATTATAAATAGTTTCATTGATATTTTATCATCTCAATAAAAGGAGAGGGATCAGCGAGGCTAGGTTAATGGCATGGGTCCTTCGAATTTATACGGACCTCCTTAATTTTTAAAAACTTATTGCACCAAGTTAATATTTTTACCCTCTTGCATATTAAATTTGGATATTTCCGTTATAATAGTTATTTCAAAGAAACCTTTACCCCTTTTAGAAAAATTCTGGCTTCGCCATTGAAGAGATTAATATGTAAAAAAATATAAACTTTGAGTATTGTATTAGACATAAAGAAAATAGTATAAAAATTGAGGTGAAAAAATATGGCAAGATATTCATTTTAGTTTGGAGAAGAAGTAAAATTTGGTGCAAATTTAAGAAAAAAATTGCACCATATATGTGACATTGGAGATGACCTTATCCCACTATATACTCCTACTACTACAATACAACTAGAAGAAGCTAATTACTCCTCCAATTTCATGCATTGGCTAATCACTCACTTGTCCTTTTCTTTCACCAATACCTCCCCCTCTCCCCCCTCCTACCTCCTTAATTCCATTTTGTCAGTTACCTAAATTGATAGTGCTTTCTCCAACATAAATTTCTTCTCATATTTTTATAGGTAGAGTAATAATTTTGTTTTGTGTGCAAAAACAAAAGAGGCAAAATACAACCTAAAAGAAAAAGGAGAAAGAAAGAGAGCATATGATTATAGATTTACATTTATAATTTAATTATATAAAAAAAAAAGGTAAAGGAGAAAAAAAGAGAATATATGATTATAGATTTATATTTATAATTTAATTATAAAGGAAAAACGGGTAAAGAGTCTAACACATTATTAAAAATGAGACATAACAAGGAACATGATAAATTTGAATTTATAATATATATTCAAGTGTACATAATTTGGTATAAATAATACTAGAGATACAAAATAGTCACAAAAATTTGCTAACAAAATCCTATGTATAATGATTTTATTGGTGTTTTTAATTAAATGGTAGCGGGTCCGCTATCAATTCAACCAATAAAATATCGCCGACTCATTTTCTGACTTTCTTTCTTACCCCTATCATTGCTCATTTGTTAAGGCACTTCATTTTATTATATGAAATGTAGCATATATGCCTATAATTAAACAAGATGGGGTCAATTTTTAGTGATTTCATGATGTTTTTTTATTTGAACAAAGTGATTTCTTGATGTTAAAACCAATAATTTTTATATATTCAATGATTATAAACATATTTTGTATATAAATAAATATATACATTCATCTTACTAGATACATTAACCTATTCTAAAAAAGGAAAAGAAAAAAAAAAAGAAAAGGACTTTACCATCTGAAACATTGCCATATGAGGATATGCATTAACATTAAACAAACCTAAACGATTTGTTTCCCATAATTGCACTCACAAAAGTCACCCGCTAATCCAGCAAACAAATGCGCCATTCACATTCCCAACCTACCGCTATCGAAGGAAGATTTATACTATGTATTTCTTCTGCTATACGTACACTAACTATTTCTTCTGCTATACTTCCTACGTCCCACCCAAAAAAGACATAAAATTGGCCTTGTACGATAATTAATGAGAGTGTAAAGTGTAATAGATGTTATAAGTATGAAAAGTGATGTATGAGAAAGAAAGTGAGGTAGAGAATAGTTAGTGTATAGTTATTGTGAGTATGACACGAATAAAGAAATATTAAAAAATCCATTTTGAAAGTGTGCATTTTTAAATAGGACACCCAAAATAAAAATTTGTGTCATTTCGAAATGGCACAGTAGATATCTCAGGAACTCGAATTCGTTCAGCGAAGGTGGTGCAAATGATTTTGATGCTGTGCTTGCAGAAATGGAGTAGGAGATTGGCATGGCTGATACTTTCAAGGAGCTAGGTTATAAATAGGGGTGGTTCGGTTGGTATACCGGCTTTATTTTGCTTATATCATGTACCAACCAAGTATGATTTGGTATAAGAAAATCTGTACCAGTACCAACCACAAAAGTCGGTTTGCCAAGTTTATGGTACGGTTGGTATTCGGTTGGTACGGTTGGTATTAGACATATACCAAATGTATACAAGCATCTAAACCATTAGTAGAAGCTAGCCTCTCCATCCCAAACTCAGTGTCCATTTTTCAATAAAATTTACTTCATTCACCTTTGCCAACATCATGAACAATGTTTAAATGTGGTACTGAACCCCCATTCAGATGCATTTGCTAGTAAATATGCCTAGAAGGTTACTCCCTAAATTTCCGAGAAACAAAACTGCAAGCACAACAGTTTAAAATGCTTATATAAAATCAATAGTAACAGGATTCAAATAGTACAAATTAAAAGTACAAAATCAGATAAGAAGGCAAAAATAGGAGAAGAAGATGGGAAACATACTTTCGATTTTGAACGGTGGTGCAAGTGTAATCGATGAGCTGAACCACAGAACCTTTACGAACTTGTCCCGTCTTGACTCGGTCATTGAGCTGAGTCGCGAGCATTGCGTGCTGAGAAACGGAAGCATCAGAGAGCAAAACACGGTACCGTTCCTGAGATTTACCGATCAATTTGATATCTAAGACCTGTAGCAACGGTTTCGAATCCACGTCTCCGGCAATTATGGCCGATATCGAGTTCGCCGTCAAATTGACCGGCATTGTGAGGGGATAGAAGGAAGATCGCGATGAGTGTGTGAGATCTGGAAATGTGATTCGGAATTAGGGTTAGATTTTTTTTAATTTATATGTATATAATAATATATATTTTATATTTTAAAAAAAAAAATAAGTCGGTATTTTGGTATACCAACCGATTTCACTTCTATATACCACGTACCAACCATTTTCACTAATTGGTACGGTACTACCGTACCGAAAGTTCGGTATACCGATTTCACCGATTTCACTGTACCGATTACAATTGGTATGATTGGTATATGGATTGGTTGGTACGGAAGAGTACCATTTGCCAGCCCTAGTTATAAATGCACAGTAGATATCTCATCGTGCAAACAGATGCTATCTCAATTCCTACCGCTAACTGAAACTATTGTTGCTAAGATACTTGGTACAGTTGCCCATACAAATTCAGGTCTTGAGGACAGTGAAATTGCTTTCTCAACATTCTGTTCAGCTTTTGTCAGCAGCAGTTCGTCAGATCTTCCATCTTCAAACACATGGAACACTGATGTCCTTATACTATTGCTAATATACTTGGTACTTGATCTTTTTTTTGGTTTGTGCTCTAGAGGGAGTATATACCCTTAGACTATTGATTTTTGAACATATGTAGAATGGTTCTTGAACAAGTTTAGTAAGACATGAATAGTCTGTTAAATGTGATGGTGGATATTATTTTGAGACAATATATTTAGTTTTAAATGATTTAAAGTTTGTTTTCAATTAAGTTTTGGAAAAGTTTGTGGATTTATCAATATTAATTCGTAATATTATGTAGTAATAATGCTATAAATAATTATATTAATGTAATGAAACATTAAGAACTATTGTGATGGCAGAACAATCACAATGGGATAAGGTGATTACATTTTCAGTCGCTTTCTCTAAGCAAAGGTGATTGCATTTTTAGTCGCTTTACACAAGCTAAGGTGATTGCATTTTCAGTCGCCTTCTCTAAGCAAAGGTGATTGCATTTTCAGTCGCCTTCTCTAAGCAAAAGTGATTGCATTTTCAGTCGCCTTACACAAGCTAACGAGATTGCATACCCAGTCGCCTTATACTAGCTAACGTGATTGCATTTGTGATTTAATTAATTAAATAAATAAAATTAAAAAAACCCTTTACGTGACGGCAAAAAGCAGTCACGGAAAATAAGTCTCTAAGGCGACTGCTTATCCCGTCGCTTTAAGCTATTGCGACAAGGGTTTACGCGACTGCCATGGCGATTGATTTCCCAGTCGCGTTAGCTTTTCGTAACTACTTTTCGTACATATGTGACGGCTTTTAGCAGTCACAGAAAGCCTTTTTTTTGTAGTGTTCGGATGAGACGGAGGGAATATATACTCTACCGTTCCACCTAAAATTGGATTATTTGTCATTTTTGTCTGTCTCTTCAAATCGCACTTTTTATATTGGCAAAATTTTTACTCTATTTTTTCACTCAGTCACTTTTTTACTTTATTTTTATATTCACAACACCAGTTAACTTACTATTCTGTTCACTCATTGTGTATTAGTATATACATGTAATATTATTTGTTAACGTTTTAAAGAAAATATATTTTATTAGTTTGTGTATTGTTGGAAAAATATGTTGTGTGTGAAGGAAATTGTGTATTTTTCTTACATGAATCGTTTGTCATTTGACATAGATTATTGTGGGTTCATATTCCACTCCATGTGAACTTTGAAATGGTATATCTAGATGTCCAATTTGAGATTGGATGAGAAAGATATGATAGCTCAAATTTGGTGGGTTTAAAATGTAAATTTTAGAATTTAACACCACTATTGATGTCCCATGATTTCTAGACTAATGAGGGATTAATAGGGGTCATTACCTTAGGATTAGGGGTTACAAAGTGTGGAATAAAACCCCATAAATACAAGGTAATGACTCCCATATTAATACAAGGATTAATTGGAAAGTCATGACATGGTTATTAAAGCTATAACTAGAGAAACCCACAACAAATGAAAACAATTTTTTTTATCAATCTTCTTCCTCCCCTTATCAATTTGTTCATATTCTTTCTTTGGCCTCCAAGAAATTTATTCATGGTGATTTTGTCCAAGCATAGTGAGATTCGCCGGAGATTCTAGTGTGCAAGAATAGTCTGGTCCGTCTGTTTTATCCTGGGAGGCGAACGTCCAAAACAACCTCAAGCACAACTCGGTGAGGGGGCGAATTTGTCTTAAAGAGAGTGTGTCACACACGACTCGAATAACATCAAGAAGATCATCAAACGAATTTTGTCCTACGATTTTTTCTCTTTGTCTATGTTTTATTGCAATTTGTATCATTTAATATATTGTAATCTTTTCTCATTTTAATGCTTTTGTAAGATTTTGCCTAACATGTATTATTTAAATAATGTGATATTTATTTTGATATGAATAAAAGAAAGTAGTATTGATTAAGCCAATTAAGTGAAAATGACAAATAAAAAAAATAATTTCAATATAAATTACTTTCTCCGTCTTGGTCAAAAGTTTAAAAAATTTCAAAATGTTGTTTCAATCGGTAGTTTAATTTTTGGGGTAATTATCAATTGGTCCCTAATCCTAATGAATTCAACCAACTAATCCATGGAATATGCGAATCGATCATTAGGTCCCTGACTTACTAATATACACGCGTGTCCATTATAAACTTCGAAAACTACAATTTTGCCACCGAGTAAATGACACTTATGCCATTCGTTGAAGCTACACGTGTCCACAATCGTGTATAGTGAAAACCGTCGTTTACGAAACCAATCATTTCAAGTTTGGCGCTCTCTCTCTTCTCCTTTCTCTCTCTGGAACCACCATTGAAGGTCCTTCACTCTTCGTCATTTGTTCTTCAAATACATCGCAAAATCAAAAGGTAATACTCACAAAACTCTGTTATCTGAAGTTCATTGTTGTTCCGAACGAAGTTTTTACCAAATTTTAGGGTTCGAAATTTGTTATTCTATATTTATTTTGAAAATTTTGGAATGAACTTCAAAATTTTGAAATTAAGTTCATAGTTGTTTATCAAAAGGTAATGCTCACAAAACTCTGTAATCTGAAGTTCATTGTTGTTCCGAACGTAGTTTTTACCAAATTTTAGGGTTTGAAATTTTTTCTTCTTTATTTATTTTGAAAATTTTGAAATTAAGCTCATAGTAGTTTTTGTCATCTGTTGGATCTGTGTTTTTGTTAAGTGCCTCCAAATTTGTTATGTTTACATTTGTTTTTGATAATTTTACAGTTTTTTTTTGTTAAGTTCACTGTTGTTATTGTCTTATGTTGGCATTTAGTGAGATTATAAAGCTATATGATAAATTTTTCATGCATTTAGTGCCTCCAAAATTGTTAAGTTTGCAGTTGTTTTTGTTAAGTTCACTGTTGTTTTTGCCTTATGTTGGCATTAAGTGAGATTATGAAGCTATTTGATAAATTTTGCATGCCTTTAGTGCCTCCAAATTTGATAAGTTTGCATATGTTTTTGTTAAGTTCACTGTTGTTTTTGCCTTATGTTGACATTTAATGAGATTATGAAGCTATTTGATAAATTTTGCATGCATTTAGTGCCTCCAAATTTGTTAAGTTTACAGTTGTTTTTGTTAAGTTCACTGTTGTTTCTGTCATATGTTGCCATTTAGTGAGATTATGTAGCTATTTGATAAATTTTGTATATATTTAGTGCCTCAAAATTTGTTAAGTTTACAGTTGCTTTTGTTAAATTCATTGTTGTTTTTGGCTTATGTTGGCATTTAGTGAGATTATAAAGCTATATGATAAATTTTGCATGCATTTAATGCCTCCAAATTTGTTATGCTTGCAGTTGTTTTTGTTAAGTTCACTGTTGTTTTTGGCTTATGTTGGCATTTAGTGAGATTATAAAGCTATATGATAAATTTTGCATGCATTTAGTGCCTCCAAATTTGTTAAGTATGCAGTTGTTTTTGTTAAGTTCGCTGTTGTTTTTGGCTTATGTTGGCATTTAGTGAGATTATGAAGCTATTTGATAAATTTTGCATGCCTTTAGTGCCTCCAAATTTGTTAAGTTTACAGTTGTTTTTGTTAAGTTCATTGTTGTTTTTGCCTTATGTTGGCATTTAGTGAGATTATGAAGCTATTTGATAAATTTTGCATGCATTTAGTGCCTCCAACTTTGTTAAGTTTACAGTTGTTTTTGTTAAGTTCACTGTTGTTTCTGTCATATGTTGCCATTTAGTGAGATTATGTAGCTATTTGATAAATTTTGCATATATTTAGTGCCTCCAAATTTGTTAAGTTTCCAGTTGTTTTTGTTAAATTCACTGTTGTTTTTGGCTTATGTTGGCATTTAGTGAGATTATAAAGCTATATGATAAATTTTGCATGCATTTAGTGCCTCCAAATATGTTAAGTTTGCAGTTGTTTTTGTTAAGTTCACTGTTGTTTTTGCCTTATGTTGGCATTTAGTGAGATTATGTAGCTATTTGATAAATTTTGTAAACATTTAGTGCCTCCAAATTTGTTAAGTTTATAGTTGTTTTTTGTTATGTTCACTGTTGTGTTTGTAGATGGAAAAGAAGCAGGCAATGAGGTATAAACCATTTGGAAAAAAATCTAAATCTTCTATATCTTCTGAGAGAACACCAACCGCTTCACCTCCTTCCGTCGAACAGTCAAATGTAACACATGTAAGAAGATCGACGAGGAAGGAAATGGAAACCCCTGGACAGCATAAATCAGTTGAAGAACAATCAAATGTAACACCTGCAAGAAGATCAAAGAGGAAGGAAATGGAAACCCTTGGACAACATAAATCAGTTGAAGAATAGTGAAATGTAACACCTATAAGAAAATCGAAGAGAAAGGAAATGGAAACCACTGAACAATAGCCCAAGGTAAATTTTGCATGCATTTAGTGCCTTCAATTTTGTTAAGTTCACTGTTGTTTTCTTAAGTTTACAGTTGTTTTTAATAAGTTTTTTTTTTCTGAATTTGTTTTTATAGATTGTGAAGAAGAACAAGAAGGAAATTTTGAAGAACAAGAACAAGGAAGAAATTTTGAATAAAAAGAAAAGGGAGGAAATTTTAAAGAAAGATAAAATTATGAAGAACAAGAAAAAGGAGGATATTTTGAAGAAAAAGGAGGAGAAACAAGAACAAGAAAAAAAGAACACAGCAAAGAAACTACCTGTTTCTTTCAGATCAAATGTAGAAGCAACTGCAAAGCTTTTACAGTCCTTTGAGTTGAAACAAAAACAGTTGAACATGTTGAAAAAATCACCATTTTTCAACATGTACAATGCATTGATTACCCACAAGAATATCTATTATAGGAAATCAGATCTTGTTACTGTAGATTTGATCAGCTGCTATGTTAAAGGAGAGGATAAATTCAAGATTGGGGATAAATTTGTTGAATTCACACCAAATGATGTGATGATTATATTTGGGATAGTTTCAGGAAAAACAGAGTTGGATGTTAAATCAAGATCAAGAGGGAGTTTGGCCCCACGTTCCCTAACAGCAAAAAGATTTCCAAATGTGAAAAGTAGAATAAAAACATCCAAGCTCAAGGATATGTAATCATAGGAATAGGAAACAGTGAGGAAGATGAATGTGTTGAGGATTTTGTAAAGTTGATTACAGTTTATTCCATGGCAACGTTATTTTTTGCTTCGTCGGGTGATATTATACCACTCTTTTTTTTTCAATGTGTGGATGATATTGAAAATATGAAGAGCTACAATTGGGCTGGAGTTATTCATGAAAAATTGATGAATTCAATCAGGGAAAATTTCAGGACTCCCCATCTAGTGTCTGGATGTGTTGCTGCACTATCTGTAAGTGTGTCTGATTTCGTTTTGCTATTCACATAGTTATATTTATATAATATATCATATATTGAAAAAAAAAATTATGTTATTTATTTGTTTTCTAGTATTGGTTCTATGAGCATACCAGAGGACTTCCAGAGAGGAGGATTGTTCCTAGATTTATGAAGTGGGAATTGCCCTTGAAGCTTGACAATTTCAAGGCAAAGCGTATTGATCGATTGGTTGGTAATGATGTAAGTTGTTTACATTAATGTTACAATTGTTGTTGTTAAGTTTACAGTTATTTTCAGCATCATATTAAGTATACTGATCTGATTTTTCTTTTTTGATAAATAGATTCTTGAGAAAGAATTGGTTTTAACCAATGAAGAAAAGCAAATGTTTACAAGTTGTGAGTTGATTGAAGAAGAGGATGTGAATAAGGAAGGGAGTAGAAATGAAGAAAGTGTGCCAAATCAAACAGTTTCATCTCAAGAGTCAGCAAGAACTGTGAGTGATTTAATTTTTTCATTACATTGCTTTTATAAAGTTTTTTACACAACTGTGCTCTTAAGTTCATCAGTTGTTTTAAGAATATTAAATTTTAGAATCAATTCTAATCAGTGAATGTCTTCAATTTCCTTATGTTCACAGTTGTTTTATTAAGTTCACAGTTGTTTTCTTAAGTTCACGGTTGTTTTCTTAAATCACACAGTTGTTTCCTTAAGCACATAGTTGTTTCCCTAAGTTCACTGTTGTTTCCTTAAGTTCACTGTTGTTTACTTAAGTTCACTGTTGTTTTAATAAAGTTCACAGTTGTTTATGTTAAGATCAAAGTTGTTTTCTTAAGTTCATTGTTGTTTTTATTAAGTTCACAGTTGTGAACTTAAATTAATGACACAAACAATACTTTAACTGATTTTAACTGATTTTTAACCTTTTTTAATAGGTTTTTTCAGAAGATGTGGTTTTGACTGATTTGAATTTTTTGCAAACGCCTGACCTCACTCCCAAGGTGGCTGAAAAGAATCAATATAAACCATCAAGCACAAAAAAATAGATACCAATGTGAGATCAATGATCTCAAAAGTGAGAAGGAAAAGCTGATTACTGATAATGAGGAGCTTCTTAGGGAATTGAAGGAAGCTACTCTGAGAGTTGAAGAATTGGAGGAATTGAAGAAAGAAAACCAACTGAAAGAGGAAGAAAGGGAAAATGAAATCATTTGTTTAAAGATTGATTATGAAAATAAGTTGAAAGAAATGGAAATTCCACATGTTAATGAGAAGAAGAAGCTTGAAGAAATGATGGAGAATATGAGAAAGGAGAAGGTGAATGCAGAAACTCAAACTGAGGAGATACGTTCGATGATAAAGAATGTGAAAGACATAAAAAGAAAAAAGATTGTTGATGATGCTTTTGAATTTCAGATACCAACTCGTCAATCAAAGAGGTTGAGAGTTGAAGATAAAGGCAAGAAAACAGAAGAAAAACAAGAAGAAAAAATTATTGAGGCTAAGGAAGCTCACCCTTCTTTCAATAGACTTTTCAGTTTGTTAACCAAAAATATTGCTGAAGAAACTGTCCAACAATACAATACGATGTTGGCATTTCAAGGTTTTAAGTAAGTACTCATTTATCCTTTTTAGTAACATTTTACGTAATAATTATGTTGAGACTCATATATTTATATATAAAATAATTATGGTGCAGAGGGAGTGCATGGGCCAAAGAATTTGTTTATGTGAGTGTTGAGCATTTACATGAGATAGCACATGACAAGTCAACCGAGGACGCAGTATGTTGATTATTTGTTTGTTTTTAAGTTCACAGTTGTTTTTGTTAAGTTCTCAGTTATTTAACAATAACTAATTTTTTTTACAGGTGATTGATGGATATTTGTCAATATTGGTTGAGAAGAACAAAGCAATTATGGATAATTCCTCACTATCAAACAAATCAGTAGGAATAATTACAGCAAATGCATCGGTATAGACAAATGCATGAGTATTATTTTTATAGATATGATTTTTTTTCCTTTCTTTTAGTCTAGTGAAATATATTAAGAATTATATTCTACTTTGCAGACCTATCTGAGAAATGAATGGTCCAAAGACGTTGTCAAAGAACAAATTGATGGGCCTTTCAAGCAATATTGCAAAGACAGAAAGAGGTTTATCTTAATTCCAATTCACATAGATCAGGCTGAAAATCGTGCAGAACATTGGACATTGTTAGTGTTTGATACAGAAGATGCAGAGTATAGGTTCTATAACACATTGCGCCCTAAGAAAGGTCGCCCTGACAAATATTAATTCGCTGCTAGACAAATGGTAAATGGATTACTACAATATTATTTTAAGTATTATTTTTTTATTTTTTTCCATCAACATAAATACTAGACTAACTATACTTTAATGTTTTTTGTTTTTTTTTTCAGTTTGAACATACAAAAGCATTGATCATATCAAATAAAGATAGTCCTGAATATGAAGATTTTGTTACCGTCAAAGAATGTCCTCAGCAACCTGCGTCAAGTGTTGATTGTGGAGTTATGGTTTTGATGATGGTTGAGAAAATGTTGAAGAAGGGAACAATTGAAAAGAAGATTTTCAAGACAGAAGTTCAACAATTTAGTGCTCAAATGTTTAAAGACTTTCTGAATGATGTTTACACAACAAGTATAGATTTTGGGGATCTGGGTGACATACCAGATGATAGTTGATGTTTCAATTAGTTCTTTAAAGTAGGTATCAAACATTTGGGTCTCAGTTTAATTCCTGAAAAGTACATGTGTTATTGTGGTAAACATTTTAGCTTTATGAACAGATTTTCAATTAGTCCTTTAAAGTAGGTATCAAACATTTAGGTCCCAGTTTAATTCATGGGAAGTATATGTATTTTTGTGGTAAACATTTTAGCTTTCTGAACAGGTACAAATTAGTTTCAGGGTAAAATTATATGTAGTTCAGGACAAGTACTTTCATATTTTGGTATTATCCTGTTAATGTTCATGTACTCTGAATGTATTGTTTTTCTATGTTTTTGTGTTTTCTTAATGTTTTGCAATCTGAACCAATATATGACAAAAGCAACTATGAACTTAATAAAAAATGAGGATTTCTGAATCATAAGTTCAGAAAACAATTATGAACTTAAGAAAAACAACTGTGAACTTAAGAAAAAATGAGCATTTCTGAAGCTTAATTTCACAAAACAACTGTGAACTTAATAAAAAATGAGCATCTCTGAATCTAAGTTCAGAAAACAACTGTGAACTTAGTAAAAACAACTGTGAACTTAATAAAAAATGAGCATTTCTGAATCGTAAGTTCAGAAAACAAATGTGAACTTAAGTAAACAACTGTGAACTTAAGTTCACTAATGTTTAAAACTGCATTAAATGTTCTCATATTACATTGTAAAAACCAAATATGAATCGTCAAAACAATGATCAATGTTTAAGAATCTAAAAATACCATCAACTTATTACATAGGCTCCTTGCAAGATTTTCTATTATGATTTCCTATGTTACCACAACGGCCACATTTCATTTTGCATTTAAAGCACTCTCCTCTTGAAGGGATTCGAAGCTTCTTTGGTCTTCCTGGTGGACGCTTTGCTATTGGAGGAAGTATTAGAGGATCTTCTTCATCAACCACTGCCATTGATTCATCTCCAAATGAATCATAAGGCTGAATAGCATGAGCATATAATTCTTGTAGGTGCTGCTATGAAAATATGTCTCAATGTAATGATAAGGAGTTTCTGTGCAATTGGACAGGACAGCAACGACATGAACACATGGGAACCCTTCATGCTGCCACTTTCCACAAGAACATGTGAATTTTTCAATGTTCACAACCATGGATGGAACTGAATGGACTTCAAATATCTTGTCGGTTGAAGAATGTATTATCCATGACCTACACATCTCCAGATTATCCCTATACCTTTTCTCCATGATTGGACATAAAGCAGTATTCAACTTTAATGAATCTTCTCTACGCTTGGACATCTGCGTCATCAACTTAAGCCTGATTTGATTAATTAATTCTTTAACAGGGAGTCCACGAGCTTCTCTAAACTGTGAATTGAATGATTCTGCTGCGTTTGAAGACATCTCGCCATAACTTTTGCCTTCAAAGTATGCATTTGCATAATTAGATGGTGGAAGGTTAGCAAGAAATTCACGGACCTTGGGGCCACCTTCGTTCCTCATTTCTTCAATCAAAGTATGAAAAATTTCCTCTGTTTGAGCAACTGCAGACTGAAAGAGTTTTTGAACCATTTTTTGCCGCAAATTTACAGAACATCCCTTCATTTTATCCCTCAAATTATTCCTCAAATGACATAGGCAAAATGAATGATGGCTCTGAGGCATAATAGCCTTCACTGAAGAAATAATCCCTTGGTGACGATCGAAAACAAACGTAATTCTAATACCTCTTATAAGAGATTCCAATTGTTGAAGAAGCCATGTCCAATTAGCAACATCTTCCGAAGAAACAATAGCAAAAGCGACATTAAAAAGACCTATAAATGACAAGAATACAGTTAATAATATAAGTAATATAAAACAACTGTGAACTTCTGTAAATAACTGTGAACTGAATGCAATTTTGAGTAAAGCTAGCGCATATCAGGTAAATTGTTACCAGAGTTTCCATCTTTGGCTGTTGCTGCCAACATTGTACCCTTGTACTTTCCGTGCAAATGAGTCCCATCCAGAAACAACACAGGCCAACATGAACGGAAACCTTTTACACAAGCCCCAAACGACATAAAACACCTCTTGAAGTGAAAGGACGATGGGTCAACATCAAGAACAAAGTGGCTAGTAGGATCCAACTGTTTCATCTTTAAAAAGTATGGTTTAAGCTTATCGTAAGACAATTCTGCTTCGCCAAACACAATGTCTTTTGCCTTTTCAACAGCCCTCCAAGCAATTTTATAAGTGATGTCATATCCATAATCTACCTTCAACAACTTCACAACATCAGAAGGACCTAACGAAGGTTTAGAACGAATATCATCAACAATAATATCGCAAAGAACATCAGAGGTAATCTTAGAACAACGTCCAGAATTGAAGACATGCCCACAAGTATGATTCCGATCAAAAGTCCGTATATAAGCAAAGCCATTGGAAGCTTCAATAGATGCATGAATCCTCCACAGAAAACCTCTCAAATCTTTGTGTACACATTTGGCAGTAATACGCTCACTATCATTTTCCAAATAAACAATGTCAAAGCCAACAGCTGCAGCATACTTACACAACTTGTTTCTGAACTCACTAATTCCACCTTCAAATCCCTATTCAATACCCTCTATACCGTTAACCCACTTTGAACTTTTCAATTCCTTATTTGGATGACGGAAAAAACTAACAGGCAATTCATGACTACTACATATACTTGAGACATTAGATGAGGACGATTCATTGTAATCCAATGTAAGAATTTGTGTCAAATGAATTTCAATACAATCAATAGAACTACGACCTAAAATAATTCCCATATTCGTAAAATCATTCTCATTATGTAATAGGCAAGTAGAATTCCCAGGTAAAGGATACGAAAAATGCATAAATTCCTTCTTCAAACCCTCCCATCTATTGCAAGCAAAATCAACCAATGCATTGAAAGATGAAAGCTTACTAAATCTTTCAACTGCTATAAAATCCCCATATTTCAACAAAACCATCATACAAGGATTCATATTTTGAAGATTGATTAATCTGAAACATATAAGAAAAAATAAAACAAAATTAAAATAACTGTCAACATAAGTAATACAAAGTGTGAACTAACAGACAACTGTGAACTTAAAATATACAACTAACAGACAACTGTAAACTAACAGACAGCTGTAAAAATAGATCGAATCATGTTCTAGTACAACTAACAGACAATTAGAATTGAAATCGTATTCACGAATCATCAACGATGATCGTATAAAGCAATTCCGTTCACCAATCACCTAAAATTCAAATTCAAATCTATAAAGAAAAATCAAAATTCAAAATCAATTGATCAACAATATTGCAAATCACAAAGCAATCGACTTTTAAATTGATCACAATTAAACAAATTTAAACTCACCGAATTGAACGTGTTTCAAAATCGCCTTATCGCTCTCTCTCTCTCTCTCTCTCTCTCTCTCTCTCTCTCTCTCTCTCTCTCTGTCCGCTGCTCCCGACGTGAAAAGTGACACATCAAAGCCCTAGGCGAGAGAAAAGAGACATTTATTTTTGAACCAATTCATTTATTTTTAACCATTTGATGAGACAGAGGGAGTATATAAATAGTCCTACTTTTCATATTGTGTTATGTCCTAGTCTAACATTACTGCTTTGATTTATTCCAAAATAACAAATAGTGAATACTAGTGTTTTTGGATATTTATAGTCACTTTTTTTTTTAGAATTACCAAAAAACCAATACTCCTACTTACGACTCTATTTTTTACCAGCTTGTTGAATCATTAATAGAATTTTGAACAATTATATTTTCAAACCATTTACTCTTATTTACTCATTTATTATTGAGTTGGTTTTATAAAAAACGTGTTTTTTTTTAAATTTAAGAAAAAATTATTTTTATACTGGCATTTAATAATACAATCACTGGTACTGTTCACACTGTCATTTTTTTATACTAACACTGACATTTTTTTATCCTATACTGACACTCTTTTATACTGTGACTTAATAATATATGTAGTGACAGACACTATTTATACTGACATTTGTTTACACTAACACTGACACTTTTTAACACTAACACTGACACTTTTTTCCACTGTCACTTAATAATACATGTACTGACACTATTTACACTGGCCTGACACTCTTTACACACTGACACTTTGTTACACTAACACTGACACTTTTTTACACTAAGACTTACACTTAATAATACATGCACTTGCACTCTTTACACTGACAATTTGTTAAACTAACACTTACACTTTTTTTTACACTAACACTTAATAATACATGCACCGTCACTCTTTTACACTGACACTTATTACTCTAACACTTGCACTAGCGGGGGAATCAAAACACGTTTTTTCTAATTTTAAAAAAAAACGCATTTTTTATTAAGATTTTGTTTTTTTTAATAAGCATACAAATTTTTGATAGAAATCTTAAGTCGACTCTGGAATAACAGAGGGAGTAATATGTAGTATATTCAAGTTTCTAAAAAGCGATAGAGTGATTTTAGGCGGTGAAGTCGTGCCTAGCACCTAAGGGTCTAGGCGGGGTCTAAGAAAGATCGAGGAGGATTTAGACCAGTGTTCTAAAAGACCCAGCCTAAGGGCGCCTAGGCCCCGTCCAGGCGCTAGGCCTCTCTCCAACGCCTAGTTCTAAGCCCCGCCTAGGTCCCGACTAATCTCGACTAGTCCCTAGGCCCGGCTTCGCCGCCTAGCATCCGCCTAGCTCTTTTTAGAACCTTGATTTAGACACAAGGGTTATAGGTCATATGAAAATTAAAAATGTATTCTATCATACACAACATAAAGTAAGGTAAAGTGATTTTCAACCTTGATTAATTTGTTTTCATTTTCAATTTTTGTAAAACGACGTAGTTTAAGGAAAACCAATTTTTTTTAAAAAATTACTTAGATCGCCTATACCCGCATAGGTCCGACTAAACCCTTCTGATGATCTGCCTAAACTGCCCAAACGCCTATTAGGGATGGCCAAACCGGACCGAAATCGAAAAATCGGACCGGAACCGGACCGAATAAGCCCGGAACCGCCATGAACCGCCACGAAAACCGAAACCGGTTTGGATAAGGGCCGGTTAAGGGTCACATAAATGGTGAACCGGATCGAAATCGGAACTGTGAACCGGACGGAAATTCCTTGTTTTTCAATAATGTTTAGCTTCTTTATTCATTATTGATCGAAACCGGATCAAAACCGGATCGAAAAAGCCCGAAATCGGAGCAAATCGGGGAGAAAACCGGAACCGTGATTAGGCCGGGCCGATTAAGGGTCACCCTTTTGGCAAATCGAAACCGGCGGTTTTCGAACCGGAACCGGGCCCGAAACCGATTTGTCCATCCCTGATGCCTATACCCGCCTAAATCGCCTAATGTATAGTTTGACTGCCTAATGAAAAATCGCGACACCCGAGTATCGCCTAGCGTCTAGCCCAATCTATGAGGGCGCCTAGCCTGCTTTTTAGAACTATGAATATATTAAAAGTTAATACTACAGCTATCCAAAATGAATATAATTAATTTTTACTAGCTAAAATCTTGAAAAAAACTAGTTTTTTCATAACATAAGAAAAAAACTAGTTTTAAAGCACTAAGTCTTATTAATAAGAGTGATGAAAGATTCTGAAAAGTAATTTTTTTATAAAATTTTGAAAAAAACTATTTTTTCACAAGAGTTACTCTTTTTATTAAAAGCAAATTTGTTTTTCTTTATTTTTTTAATAAATTCATTCTTGTTGGAAGAAGGTGGAGTATAATAATCCGACGACTTGGCCGGAATCAAGATCCCAGAAGCCCGATTAAACTCCCATCCCCAAAGTCTACCGTAACGCCTATCTGTCGCCGTCAATTCGTTTACTTTCATTACCCCATTTCCCACCTTCAACTCAACCCCGCTAATCTCGCCTTTCCCATTTCTTATTCCTTTACAGTCTGTCCCTTTTCCTTTTCACTTATGTCCAAACCACCTCCCTCCTTCACCTAAGCCCTCATATCATGTCTTCCTCCGCCTTCCTCCTCCCTCTCCTCCTCCTCTCTCTCCCACTTTCTCTCTCCTCTTCCTTCCCCTTCGGTAAGCTCCCTCTCTCTACACTTTATCACTACCTTAACTAACTAACTAAACTAACTTAATTGATTAATTACTTTACCTTTTTCAGACATCGATTACCACATAGACTGCGGCGGCTCCACTACCTCCGTCGATAAATTCAACGTTACTTGGCTCTCCGACCGCTTCTTTACCTCCGGCTCAAATGGGCTTGTCTCCGAACCACTCATCTTCCAATCTTTTCACGAGAAAACGCTTCGGTTCTTTCCTATCTCCTCCGGCAAAAAGAATTGCTACATTTTCCCTGACCTTCCCTCCGGCCGGTACTACCTCCGGACTTTTACTGTATATGATAATTACGACGGGAAAAATCATGCTCCTAGCTTTGATCTTTCTGTTGAGGGTACTCTCGTATTTTCTTGGCGGTCTCCTTGGCAGGAAGATATTAGCCGCTACGGCGCTTACTCCGATCTCATTTTTTATACTTCCGACGGTGATGCCGACGTTTGCTTTTACAGCATTGCTACTGATCCTCCGGTAATTGCGTCTCTTGAGCTGGTTCAGATCGATCCGGCTTCCTACGACGCCGCCACGACCGGGAATTCGTCTATTCTGGTCAATTACGGTCGGTTGACTGCCGGTTCGAATCAGTGGGGCCCAGGTTTTAGCAACGATTCCGACGTATTTGGCCGGTCATGGCAATCCGACGCCGCGTTCCGGACACATGATTTGGACAACATTAAGTCAGTATCGGCAGTGAGAAAAGTAGTAAACACGAATCAAAGCCCCAACTATTTTCCGGCGAAATTGTACGAGACGGCGGTGATGTCCACTGGGAAAAGAGGATTGCAGTACGAATTGCCGGTGGATGCGAAGCTGGACTATATGGTGTGGCTTCACTTTGCAGAGATTGATGTCAGCATCAATGGAAAGGGCAAAAGAGTCTTTGATGTTATCATCAACGATAACAATGTCAGTAGGGTTGATATATTTGATAAAGTTGGGGGATTTGCTGCCTTCAGTTGGACTTATACTGTCAAGAATTTGAGCAGCACAACTTTGTCTGTAAAGCTTCTTCCGGTCGTCGGGGCGCCATTACTGTGTGGACTTGAGAATTATGCTATTGTTCCGGCCGATATCACCACTGTTCCTGATCAAGGTATACCAATTATAAAAAAATCTTTTTTTTTAGGTGAAATTTATATGTTCTTCAGTTTGTTAGACAAGATGAATGATAATTGTAAAACTATTACTCCACCGTCCCTAATTGAATGTCCAAATTTTATTTTAAGTGACATTCTGAAATGCGTGCTTTTTATACATTTTATTTTAATGACAAAGATTCATAAATATTCTTGTTATCCACTTTCTAAATGCTTAGTTTTAAGATAATAAAATGAAGTTTTTTTTTTTTGTTATAAAAGCGTTAAGGGACAAAGTGTTTTGCAACAAAAACATTCATTTTGGGACACAAATTTCTTGATTTTGGAAAGGGAGCAAGACGAAATATTTTTATGTTTGATTTTTTATCGTGATAAGCTAAGTAGGTGTGTGAGTGTTTGCAGCGATTGCGATGAAGGCGTTAAAAGAATCACTGCGTGTTCCGGATAGAATGGGGTGGAATGGTGATCCTTGCGCACCTACAAGTTGGGATGCTTGGGAGGGTGTTACTTGTCATCTCAATAAGAATGAATCCGCTCTTGTAATCTCCCAGATGTAAGTGTTCTTATCTTTTACGTAGTCGTGTATATTTCATTAAGAAAATATTTATGCATATATAGATATGGTGTGTAATCCATTTGATGCTTTTCTTGATTTCGCTCGCTCTCCAGGAAGTCCAATAAAATACGTGCAAAAGTTTCGAGATGATTTGAACATTTTAACAAATAATTTAGAGAATGCCCTTATATGGTAAAAGATCAGAATTTCATATGTAATTTAAAATATGAAATCTTGACAATGTGCGATAACTATGCCAATAATGTAGGTTTCTTACTCGAAACAAGGGGCCAACATTTTATTGTTGATATGGGATTCCCTATTATTCTGTAAATTGCTTTTCTTTTTTCTATTTCGTTGAAAGGAAGAATGAGTGTTTGTAAGAAAAAAGTTCCCAAAAGTTAAGGCCACTCCAATACATGTGGCCCCCCGCTGGGTTTTATATGTTTCTATTAAGGTTTGAGAAATATTTAAATTCAAAAACTCTAGTTGTCTGGGACCTTCATTAATTAGATTGGATAACTTGCAGAAGCCATATGAACTTGCTTTATGCCAGAGATTCTAAGTCCAGCATATATCATGATTTCTTTCTTTTATCACCTCCCTTTTTCTCTCTTTTTGGAGGAATATTAATATCCAGCATGGGAATCAACTAGACTTGAATGGGACCGTTGATTTATCCAATTGTGATATTAATCATACTCATTATATCTGTGGTGGTCAGTTATGGCCAAGATTCAATTTTGCCCGCTAGTCCGGAGCCTATTATGTTTGTAATTAATCATATCATTATATCCTTGCTTATATTCTGCGTGTAGTTCCATTATGGCCAATATTCAAATTTTATCTGCAATTCGAGATTCGAGAGCCTAATCTGTGTACACACAGTTTAAGTTCATGTCAGCTAACTGATAACTACACAAGCTGCAATTATTTACGAACAAAGGATTATTATCTTTTGGTTTAAAAAAAAATACTACTGCGAATTCTTCCCTTGTGTGTCTTTTTTCCCAATATTTTTGAAAGTTTTGAAAGCGCTGGAGTTATTAACATAGACCTATCTCATTATGCGTTAACCATATATAAAGAGTCTTGATTCACAAAATTAAAAAGGGATTCTGCTCGGTGAGGGCTATTGAATGATGCACAAGAAAGCAAAGTGCGGCAGGCACTTAAATGACAAAGGAGTTGTCAGTTTGGCGAGGATATCTATGGTCACTAATCACCGTGAGTTAACCTCCAGAGTCCAGATGCATCACTTCCTATTAGTATATCACCTTTAAGGTTGTGTAGACCCTTCCCAGATTCCACAATGCTGCAGCTTTTGCATCCTGGCTTTTCTTATTAAACCTAGTTCATTGCATGCTTTTGACGCAGTACGGAAGCAATATTCGCGAATAGCAAGCGCTAAACACAAGAGTTCACAAGCAATGAACCTTAGAAAAACAATAAACTGGAATCCACCAGTAAAAGAGAAAAACCCTTCAAATTATATCATCAAAAAACTAAGTTATTCAAAGTCATAAGGATGTTTAAACACTCCCTTCAAAACCCTAAAACGAAATATCAAAACAAAGACTAAAATACCCCTACTCAAAATACCCCTACTCAAAATACCCCTTCAGGCGCCCGCCTGGCCTCCAGTAGCTGGTGACTTGTTGCTACCCCGTTGAGGCGTGCGCCTGGGCTGGCTTGAGGCTGCCGCCTGGCCTTCAGTAAGTCCTCGCCTGTTGCAGCTTCATGGGGTGGCCGCCTGGTGAATGCTGAGGCGTGCGTCAGGATCCCAGCCTCCTACATCAGTCTCTTCCACCTCTAAAGAACTCGACCCCGAGTTCTCATCGTGATAAAGAACTCCATCCGCGTGGTACTCATATATATCAGCAACATTGAACGTATTAGAAATGTTCAAATCATCGGGAAGAGCCACCACATAAGCATTGTCATTAATTTTTCTGGTCACTTTGAAAGGCCCATACTTGCGAGGTTGCAGCTTCTTGTCCCTCATAGGAGGGAGCTCATTAGGCAACTCGTCAGAAAGCAACTCCTGAAACCCTGAAAGAAGTTCTTCAATATCTCTCGGCATCTCGATCTCTACACTAATAGAACCCAACAACCCTTTAATCACTATCGGACAAAAGTACTCTGCTTCTTCAATAGCTGCTGTCAGATCTTTCTCGTTCTGTATAAGCATCACGATCGGCTTTTCCTTCTCAACCTGTTTCTCAAAACGCAGTACAGGAGCTATAGTAATTTTATGTTTACCCCATGTGAACATCAGCACATTATCCTTTCCCCGATAAGTAATGTCATGGTCATATTGCCAAGGGCGACCAAGCAATATATGACAGACGTCCATATTCAGAACGTCACAAACAACCTCCTCCTTATAATGTTTGCCAATAGAAATAGGACCCTGCAAGTCCGTGATACCCTGAGTTCTGAACCTTTATTCACCCATCTCAAACTATACGGTTTCTCATGAGGTTCAGTTTTTAACCCAACAAATTCAACCAATTTCTGCGAAACTAGATTTTCAGTACAACCATTATCAATAATCAAATTACATACTTGTTAACAGAACAGTGTGCTTTCAACAGATTTTTCCGTTGGCCCTCGTCTTTGGAAGAAAGCAGTATTTGTTGAAGCACACACCCGACTCTCTCCTCAGACTCCTCTTCAGCAAATTCGACCCCTTCATACACATCAAATTCGGGTTCTTCCTCGTCTTCCTCATGCAGAATTGCAGCAGTTCTCCGGGTGGGGCAAACACCTGTGACTCTGTCCACCACAACGAAAACACTTATCCCCTGTTGGTTTGGCATACGGATTTACTGCCTTTTGTGTTGGAGTTTTGTTCCCTGCGGTACTGCTAGTGCTGGCGGTACTCTTAGCGTGCGGAGTTGGGTCCTTATCAGTTCCTGCTTCAGAACTACCCTGCTGTGGCAATCTGTGAAAAGGGGTAAAAATTTTCGAACTCGACTTCTCCATAAGTTCAGCTTTCAGGGCCAGAGTGGAAGCGTCCGTCAAAGTCCAAACCTGATGTAAACCCATCTTTTCCTGTATCGAACCTTTCAGGCTGTTAATATAACGAGCAACTTTCTGATCCTCGGTCTCCTCAATCCTAACCAGCGATGTATGCCTCTGAAATTCAGTAGTATATTCATCGACCGTTCTCTTGGCCTGCACACAGTTGAGATACAACTTATATAGAATCTGCTCATAATCTGCCGGTAGAAATCGCTCCGAAATCAACTGCTTCATACGCCTTCAGGTTTTAATTGGCCTCTTTCCTTGCCGTCGTCTCTGATCAACAAGTTTTTCCCATCGGACCGCAGCAGTACTCTTCAATCGGATCGCCACCATCTTTACCTGTTTATTCGTAGGTACCTCCATAACCTCGAAAAATCGATCATTATTATTCTGCCAATCCAGAAAATCTTCAATCCCATGGTCCCATAGAATAAAGGAATGTCAGCCTTAATTTTATAATCCTGGCGGTGTCGATTATCACCCTGACCCGGCTCTTCAGCGTCATCAACCTCGTCGTCGGAACTGGATCCCTCTTCATCCCGATTTTCTACCCTTCTAGGACGTCGAACCGGTTTAACCTCCCTGTTTCTTTCGCCACCACGGTTTCAATTAGCACGAGCGTTCTGAGTTTGTTGAGCAGCCACCAACGCTGCAATCTGTGTTGTCAAGGCGGCAATAGCGGTGGTTATGCCATCGATATCTGCCTTTGTTGCTTGATCCCCCATGATGATTCAGTGATGAAAAGACAGGATAAAGCATACTCTGATACCAACTGACGCAGTACGGAAGCAATATTCGCGAATAGCAAGCGCTAAATACAAGAGTTCACAAGCAATGAACCCTAGAAAAACAATAAACTGGAATCCACCAGAAAGAAAAAAGAGAAAAGCCCTTCAAATTATATTATCAAAAAACTAAGTTATTCAAAGTCATAAGGATGTTTAAATACTCCCTTCAAAACCCTAAAACGAAATATCAAAACAAAGACTAAAATACCCCTACTCAAAGCTTCAAACATCAGCAACAAACGAAACATAGAAACAGGCCTCCCGTCGTTGAGGCGCTCGCCTGGGGAAGGGTCAGGCGCCCGCCTGGCCTCCAGTAGCTGGTGGCTTGTTGATACCCCGTTGAGGCGTGCGCCTGGGCTGGCTTGAGGCTGCCGCCTGGTGAATGCTGAGGCGTGCGCCTGGATCCCAGCCTCCTACATCAGCTTTCTTGAGTTCTTCCATTTTTTTCTCTTAATTTGCTCCACACTTCTATTAATGGTGAGACTATTATGTGCTTGATTTTCTTTAATTTCTCTGTTCCTATACCTTCTATGTCCTTTTGCTTACAGCGATCTTGGGAGCCAAGGCTTGAAAGGATCTGTTAGTGACCAGATTAAGCTTCTGTCCAACTTGGTAAGCTTGTAAGTATCATCTGCCATTATCTATTGCATTATGCACTGTCTTTTTGACAATAAAGCCTTGTGCATTTTCTTGCTTCTTACCGTCTTACAATTAGAAAGAACAAACATCTTGTTCTAGAGAGGTAGAAATTGTCACTTGAAAGTTAATACTGCAAGGTAATTGTATTCTTTGACCGAGTTACTCAACTTTTGGCGAAGTTAATGCATACTGTATTTGTTTGACAATGTTTTGCTTTTGACTTGTTAATACGCCTGCAGGAACTTAAGTTCCAACTCTTTAGGAGGTGAAATACCCATTGGACTGGGGCAAAACTCACTAAAGAAGCTGTAAGGATTTTTTTTTATTATTATTATTATCATCATCCTATTGGCTTAGTCGTTTCTTACTTTGATTTTAGTGCTCTGGTCAATATTCTCGTGTAATTAAAAAGTACCAAGAGAGTTTCTTTCACTTTTCTGTTAAAAGTTAATTTATGCTATATATGTAAATGTTTTCCACACAACAGACCAATTTACTTTGGATGCAAGTGATCAATGCATAGTTATTAAGGCTGAAGGGAAACATATTTTAGACCATCTGACTAAAATGCTTAGCAGCAAAAGCAACTTTTTTTAGAAAATATGCTCCATTAGTGTCTTAAGGTTGATGTGGGTTGAACCAAGAACAAAAAACCAAAGGGAACATTGGCTGGCATTCAAGGGATGACCAGTTAGTTCTTCAAAATCACTTAGATTTGATGATAATTTGATATTTTTGGGAATCCAATAGTATAGAAAGGTTTTAGAAGTACTTATTTCAGTATATTATCTACTTTTATGATGAGCATATCATATATCAGACATGTCACTTAAGTCTCGGATTTGAAGTTTATGAGCTTGAATCAAAAGTATTGACTTCAATTGCCGTTCTCAAAAACATAAGTCGGACGTATTTGTTTGCTTGTAGTAGTATATACTTGAATGTTGGAAAGATACTCTTTAAGTTAGAATCAGCATGGAGGTCCTAGGATCTTTCTTAGCAATATAATTTTATCCTTTTACCCGTGGATCTTTGACCAGATTTATATACTAGCTTTTAGTGATGACATAAAGATTAAACTGAAAAACAAGATACTCCCTCCGTCCCAGACGAAAATTCAAAAAATGAAATGGGTTCAAGAATTAAGAAAAAGTGTTAGTGATGTAAGTGTTGTGAGTATAGAAAGTGAGGTAGAAGAGAGAAAGTGGGGTAGGAAATAGTTAGATAATTGTTGTGAGTATGACATGTGGGGCCCACAAATAAAGTAGTAAAAACTTTCCATTTTTAGATTTTGAACTTTCAGTTGGGACAACTTTTTAGATTTATTTTGAACTTTTGGCTAGAGCGGAGGGAGTATAAGTTAGGTAATGTGGATAGGAGAAATTCCGTTGCAATAAAAAGATATTTTTATAAACATAGCATCTTCTGCGTCACTCAAGTTACTGTTCTGCCTTTACCCCTGCAAATTGGCACACACTGTATCCATGTCTTTACTAATTATTCCAATCTTATTTGATGTAGCGATTTATCCAACAACCAGTTTACGGGGTCCATACCGGACAGTCTAACTTCATCAAATTTGCAGCTTGTGTAAGTTTCCTTGTTCCCTTTTACGTTCTTAGTTTTATCAACCTTTTCTTTTAATGGAGGAAGAGTTATTCCAACCTCCATATTGTACCATGGAGGGTGCCTCTGCCCCAGTCTACTGATATGTGGTTGCCGCTCAAGGGTGCATTTGGTTATGGGATGTATTTTTTGTGGTTTTTCTTGTTTCTCTCCCTCTCTCTCTCCCCCTCTCTCTCATACTTTCTCTTCAATCATTATTAAGCAAAGAAGGGAACCACCAAATCAAAACAAGATCACGCATCCAAATGCGCTTAATACACATTTCTTCTTTGAGAAAAAAATTATATTAGGTGTCGCTGTAAAATCAATATTTACAGCAGCCAACCCCCATTTGACTCATCAGCTAAAGACCCCCCAATCTATCCTATTTCCTTAAGCTTGCAATGTACTGTAACCAGACCCATAAAATTCCCAAATTCCAATCTCTCCATTGTTGTCTCCACAGAGAACTCAAAAACTTGATTTAATAAATAAAGTCGATGTTTAAGATCATAGAATGGAGTGGAGGATGAGGATGAATCAGAGGCTCATAGGGAAAGGAATTGCTCATGCGATGAGACTAGTCGATTTCTCGAAGTGTTTTCGATCGGCCGGTTTTGCGGGTGCCGCAATCATAGTCAATGCAAATGACGCAGAGAAACCGTGGTCGATCATGGCTGAATCACTAAAGGGTCCATGCTTAATTGCGATTATGGAGATCAGATTGGAAGGGAAGTGGTGGTAGTTGAGGATGACGATGATCGTGGGATAAAGAATTTCTTAATTTAGCGTAGGGTTGAACAGCAACGAGACAACCAATTGATGATCAAACCCAACTGAAAACACCCCCAAACACTGCTTCTTTCTAATCTCACCGCCACCCAGCTGATTGCAAACAGAATAAGCATTCAATTTATGTTTGGTTTTGATAGCCCAGATCTTGATATTTACTATTGGGGGATTTTATGTGATTTTGTTATGGTGTGTGCATCTCCATGAGAATGACATGGGTTTATGAATTTTGAATGATGTGGCAAATAATGATTGGTTTCCGTAAATAATGAGTTTTACAGTGACCATATCGAATTTTTACTCTTCTTCTTTCACTATGTATTTATTCATTTTGCCTTTGCTCATATGTCAGGATATTGAATGGTAACTTACTGGAAGGGCAAGTTCCCGAGGAGCTTTATTCCATTGGTGTCCATGGTGGAGCTATTGAGTATGTCTTTCCTTTCTTGGAATATCTCTGGAACCTTTTATTGAACTTCTTATGATCTATTCACACTTGTGCTTACCTCTTGCTTATCATTTGTTTCATCCAAGTGCAGTTAGTTGTGGTTCGTGTTTGCTAACCTCAGTCCAAGATTTTATACATGAGAAATATAGCATTCTCCAGTATATTTGATATTGTATGAGCCTAGTTTTGTGGTAACAGATGTTTGACATAAGGAGTTAGATAAATACTCCCTCCGTCCCATAATAAATGTTGCACTTTCTTTTTTAGTCCATTCCAAAATGAGTGTTGCATTTCCCAATAAGGAAATAGTCCGGGTGCAATTTTGTCATTGTACAAGCAATGCACAAAATAGTAAAGAACTTTCCTTGAAAACGTTGACAAGTCAAATGGGACATTTATTAATTGACGAAGGTAGTATATCTGTAGAATCGATAAAATATGCACCATCTGTTTTTATCCAAAAATAATTATAATAATCTGTATAATAGATAAGATGGTCACCTATCTTATCTCTTTTTGTAGAACAAAGGCATGTTCTTCATATATCCTTCATGCACTTAGGCTTATGGTCAACAACATAGAATCTTATTTCTCACAACTGATTGTTTTATGCTTTTAGATTTTCGTTTAAATTTTCATATGATGAATTTGAGCTCCCAGCCTAAAGCTGGCAATGGAGATGTGAGTATAAGGCCCAAGCACCATATACCCTCCCATCTTAAATCTATATATTAGGGTGCATATTTTGATGGCAATTATTTTTCATATGAAAAATATCTACCGAGTAAAACATTGATGATGTAGCCTGCTTTAATCATGTCAAAATCAGAGTACCAAATTTAAAATAATTAGTGAGTTTGACTTCAAGTATTTGATTGAGCATTCATATTTACAATGAACTTCTTAAATGAAAAATTGGGATCGATTTGGTGACATCTGGCATATATATTCGTTGGTCCAAGTGCATATATGTAATATCCTGCTTTTACCATGGAAACCGAATGAGATTTATGTGGAGCGTGTCATAATACTTTCCCATGTACTGCAATGATTAGATGTTTAAAAAGAGCTTAAATTTTTACACCCTCCGTCCCGGAAAGTTACTTCCACTTTTTTGGTTGTTAACTTGACTCAACTTTGAACAATAATTTAGGTTAATTTTAATTATCCTAATGAAAATCTAAAACTTCTTAGTGATAGTATTTACAATGGTGTATCAATAACAAGTTTTAGATTTTCATTAGGATAGTTAAAACTAACTTAAATTATTGCTCAAAGTTGATTCAAGTTAACAACCAAAAAAGTGGGACTAACTTTCCGGGACCGTGGGAGTATCAAAGAAACTCTAATCACCATTGCTGTACTAGTAGAGTCGGTGCAGTTAATTAAATGATTTAGAGGATGTATTTATCTTTGTATTTAAATTTTATTTAGCATTTAATTGACTTCTGTGCTTATTTTCGGTTTTATTTGTGATGCTGCAGTCTTTCTGGTAACAAAGGGTTATGTGGTGTACCTTCTTTGCCTGATTGTCCCTTATTCTGGAAAAATGGTGGTCTATCTACTGGTGGTAAAATTGCAATCGGCATATCTTGCCTGGTTGTATTCTGTGTTGTGCTATTGATTGTATACATATGCTGCATCAGACGGGGGCGTAACGACTATGACTTTGGTCTACCTCAAGAGTTGATGTGTAAGTGCAATCTTGGACTTATGAGTATTTCCTTAATTTTTTTCTTCGTTTGTTTCTTATTATTCTTGTTCCATTATATTACGCTTTTTGAAACATTTTAATGCATGTCCGTCAATGTTACTTCCATGATAGAACCTAGTAATTACTCTCTCCGCCCCGTAAAGATGTTCTTACTTGACTATTCAAACGTTTTAGTCGTATATTTTCTTTTCCATCATTATCCTTAATGAAAGTAAGAATCATTCATGTAGCTAAAGACTATTCGTATATTTTACTAGTATAATTTAGGAAGTTCACTTATTTTAACCACCCAAATTTGGAAATGGGAGTTTCTTTTTGGGACAAACAAAAGTAGAAAATGGGAACATCTTTATGGGACGGAGGGAGTATTATATTTTGGTAATCATGTTACAATTTTATCCGAGATTTTAAGTCTGTCCTAATCATTTTTCTCTCATGATCCAGCGCTTGCAGCAAAGAGAAACAAATACCATAGACAGAAGTCATTAATGACACTTGAAATGGAAAGCCAACATGCCAAAGGATTTATACCATCTTATAATTCAAATTGACCACATCTTTCTTGGACGGGAAAAAAAATTACAAATTTTGATATACTTCAGCAGCTAGCCAGGACAATGTAGAAATCAGCCAGATGAAATTTGTTCATACAAAATGCACAGGAGGATGATAAATTGCAAGGATTTGGACCGCCTTCAGAAAGATGTAAGCCATTTGTCTATAAAATGCAATGTTTCCGTCTCTGTTTATTACACAAGGCAAATGGCCCCACGTAATGTACCGTTGCACATGTTTTATGGCATTTGGTGTATGTAATGTAGATTTGATTTTTGAATGTCAATACACATAGATTAATATACGGTTTGGTCTGACAGACCCAAAACTGTCGTAGACTAACAAGTCGAGAGTAGGAACAGTTGATGTAATACTAAGCTTACTCCTTCTGGTGTTTGTATTGTCGTAAAGCTGTCAGAGTGTTGAACTTGGATCTACTCTCTGGTGACGGTTGTGGTAGCGATGGTTATAAATTGTAACTGGGTCGGCACATTTGACCATAATTTGTTATTTGATTCTACTATATGTGATAGATGCCAAAATCGTCAAATCAGCCCAACTCCAAGCGATGATTGCTCCGGTGATTACAAGGCCTAAAAATAAGAGAAAACACGTAAACTAAGTCGGGGCGGATCCGGCTAAAGGCCCTGCGGCGTGAGAGTAAGTTCACGATTTGTATGTGAGAAAACAAATTGACAGAGTTTTCCCAATGTAAAAAGTAACGTACCAAATAATGAGCCATGGGGCTTGTATTTATAGGGATGGATTGATAGAATCCATGTTGGAGTGAACTTGCAAAGAGATAAGATATAATCCTAAAAGAATTATATCTGATAAAGAGTCATTGTTTGACTTAGTTTGGTGTAGTTGGTTACAATCCTGATTGGATCATGAATGTATAATCCTTGTTGTATAAGGACTGTGTAATCTGCTAGACGGAACGCCGAGGAACATAAATGTTTTACCTCGTCCTCAACAAAATAGGCTGAGGTGAATGATTCTGCTTCCTCGTCATTTGGCGATTACCAGACACATAAATATGCCGGGGTAAATGATTGTGTTTCCTCGTTACTTGAGGATATACCGAGGTAAGAACTTTTCCCTCCTCGTCACTTATGACATCTCGGGATATGACGGTTCAAGCATGATGATATAATGCCGAAGTGGATGATCCTCGTCATACGAGGAAAGTTTTCCTTGGCCCTGATACTTGGGTGTAGTATTATGTTTATGGCCCAATCCCTTTGGGCCCAGCTCGGTCAAACCCATATTTGTATCTCGGTTTATACCGTTCAGTGGCCCCCGACTTTCTAGCTCGGCTTAGGACGGGTAGAAAGTCACCTCGTCCTCGGCTTTATGGGATACGAACAGGTTTGACACGTGTCCTCGGTGTCGCTTCATGTAACTGGCGGTTGCTATTCTGATGATTACCTGGGGCCCCCCAGTCTTGTCACGCCTCGAAAACTGTCATCCGCATTTAATTCTTGGGGCGCCTTACCCGTATTCTCGCTTTACCCATGGGTCAACCCGTATTGGTGGAGTATAAAAAGCTAAACCCTTCTCATTTCATTCTTTACAAACTCCAAGTATTAGAAAACGAGTAACAAGGTTTAGGTGACAAGCATTCCGGCGATCTTGGTCTAGTTCGAACCCAGTTTCCGGTGAAGGTCATTTCTCCGGCGGCGTTGATTTTTGTTGTAACTCCAACCGTTCTTGTAAACTCAGGTATGAAATTCCTCCCCCTTTAGGCATTCTTCTTCTGATTTTGCTCATTCTAGGGTTTCTAGGAGAAAAATTGTGGATGAGTCAAGAAAATGGACAGCCATTGTTGAAGGTTGAAGCTTTTCTTCATGAATTCATGTCTTAAACTCTCAAAACTTCAAATCTTTGATTTTCTTTGCATTTTATTGCACTTTTTTGAATATTTGAATAAACTCCCCCTTTAATCTTTGATTCCCCTTAGAAATGGGTCGTTCTTGGGACCATTCCCCCCGATTCCGTTATGGATACCACACCGGCAACCTGAGGGTTTATCGGAGAGAGAGGGGACCTTGGTTGATGCTCACCTTGGATGACATAGGAAAGATGTTGAGGGGTTATGGCCGTACTCGGATGTTCATCTAATACCCTGATAGCACAAGAATAGATTGAATTGATTCGTCAACTCGTAATATTGTATTGCTTGGGAATAGGGCCGAGATAGTGGAGCACATCGAGCTGTTTTACCCGGCCTCAGATCGTGAAATGCGTGAGCGTCTGAGTGGTAAGGCTCCCTCCTCGGCCTTATGAAATGACGAGGAGGAGAATCTCCCTTCCCCGTCTTAAAATCAGCCATCGACGAGGTAACTAACTTTGTCTCCTCGTCCTTATGCAGATATGACGGGAAGAGAAGGAGAGCCCTCCTCGTCCACCAACATAGTTGATGCCTTTGTGGAAGGTGCCCAGGCTGATGCCCGCTTAGCTCGAAGAAGGGGAGGCCGAGGAAGAGGAGGCCTAGGATTAGGAAAGCGACAAGAGAGGGCCCCAAGGGCCGGGATCCCACATCTTTGGAAAAGCTATACTCCAAATACGGGGTAGATAAAGCTGAGTACAGATTAACTTATCTGGGCAAGCTTGAGCTCAAGACTAAGAAGGAAGAGGAGAGCTTTTACTACAACCAAGATTACGTCCATTTTTACTTCAAACAATTCCAACAGGGTCTTCGTCTTCCCTTGGACCCTTTTATTTGTGAATTTTTGGACGACGTACGGGCAGTGCCGGCCATGCTAGGAGCTAATGGTGCCCGGGTTTTGGTCAGCTTTATTGTCCTCTGCCGTAGCTTAGGGTATGAGCCGACTATGGGAGCCTTTAGGCATTTTTATAACGTCCAATTTGTCAAGGAAAGTTGGCTCCTCGTCATTAGGAGTGCATCCAATAAACCGAAGCTGCTTCTCCCCATGTCGAGCAAGGTTGCAGGCTGGGATAACCATGTCATAAAGGTTGAAAGCCGCCAAGGATGGGAGTTCCAATCTCCTTGCAAGGATCCAACCTCGTCATTCCCAGTCCAACAATATGAATGGACCCAGGCTTTAATCAAGCGTTTGGAGACATTCGCCGAGGTGGGGGTCCTTGATTGGTCGGTGATAGAGTCTTCAGATCACTACTATGTCCAAGCTGGATTGATGCCAGGGCCGAGGGACGGGGTAGTTCCCCTCGTCACCGTAAAGAGGGGAAGAAGATTTAACGACTGGAATTGATAAAGCAAAAGAGGAAGCTGAGCAAGAAGTCGGGCTTGATGGAAAGACGGGAAGAAGCCAATGCCCGTAATCTGATACTTAACGTGCAGGGTGACCAACCCCTTCCCCTCAAACTTCATGGGGAGGTAAATGCTGAGGGAGTGGCGACTGAGGAACAATCAAACCCATCAACTGTAGAGGGGCATAGCCTCCATGTTGATGCCGAGGAAGAGATAGCCGAGGAGAGGGGGCTCGTGAGCCGACGTTCAGGCTCCAAGAGGTCCCAGGCAGCCAGCGCCGAGGAGCCCGTAGCTAAGAGGGCAACTGTTGGTGGGGCCCCCAATGTTGAGGCTCATCCCCCCTTATCCATTCAGGTCATCAAGACTGATGAAGAGGCCGATGAGCTCGCTAAGAGCATGGCCATCAATGTTCCCCGTCTTAGGGGCCTTCCTTTACAGATCAGGGAGGGACCCTTGGTGAGATTAGGCCGAGCTCCCGTACAGAGGGCTATGGATGAGGAGACCTATGAGGCCCTCGTCAAAGAGGCTCCAAGTGAGGATGTCTTGCTCTGCCGCAAAGGGCTCCTAATCTCCGAGGTAAATGTCTCTTTTTTCTCGGTTATATTAAATCTGAGATTTGCTTGAATTTCTAACATTGCTTTCTCTTTCAGTTGGCTTCCGTCACGGCGTACGAGAACGTCTTAGCCAAGACCAAAGCCAGGCGCCTGAATGAGGCCAAGAACGCCCAGGCAAAGAGTGCATCTGATAAGGCCTCCTTGGTCAAACTTCTGAAGTCCAAGGATGCTGAGCTTGATGCTGCCAAGGCCAAGGTAGAGGCCGAGGTTAAGAGGGCCGAGGAAGTAAAGACCAAAGCCGAGGAGCATCTCCGGCTGAAGGAAGAAGAGCTTGCTACGGCAAGGAAAGAAAAAGCTGAGGTCCAAACTAGGGCCGAGGAAGCTGAAGCCCGGTGCAGAGGGTTGGAAGCTACCCTTCCGGCTAGGGAGGAAGAGGCCGTTGCTCGGTTCAAGGAGAGCTCGGCCTTCAAGGAAACGATGATGGCCAGCTCGGCCTTTCAGGATGCCGTGGACGAGCAGACGGCCACCATGTTTGAAGATGGTTATCTTCACTTGGCCCGAAGCATCTTGGCTGACCCCTCCACCGGCTTGGACATAAACAAGGTTGCTCAGCTGATTTGCCGGGACCAGTATGCCGAAGAGGTTAGGGCCCTCCACCACTTGGTTCCTTTCTCTGAAAACAACTTGGAGATAATAGCAGAGAAGGATGCCCAAGCTTGTAGGGAAGTGTGGAGGCCGGCTTCTGTCGTCCCCGGTAATATCAAGGCCTTGGTGGAGGCCATCCAAGATGCTGGGGAGCCTGAGGCCGAGGTCGAGGGAGAGGAGGCTGAGAGGACTGAAGCCAATGCTGACCAAACTAATCTTCCTCCCCCCGGCTCTATTACTGAGGATTGGCTTGAAAAGCCTTTTAACGATGGGCAGCAGTCTTAGGATAGTTTTCCCTTTTTTGCTTTGTGTAATAGATGATAGGACCTGTAACTTCTTTGCATATCAATGAAGAAATCCTTTTGTCTTAATCCATATTATTTCAATGAATTGCTTGTGTTTCTGTTTCTATATGCTAGGCGTAGGCAACAGGTTTATGAAGGTGGGATCCGAGGAGGGTTCCTCGTTCCCTAATTGTTGAGCAAGTGGTTAGGCCGAGGAAGGACTCCTTGGCTTTAACTATACTCTAAGTTATTTAGGCCGAGGAAGGTTTCCTTGGCTTTGAATGTGTTGTAATCCTGAATCAAGGTGGACCCTTGTTAGGATGTATGGTAAGTCATTAGGCCGAGGAGGACCCTCGGTCTTAGCTGTTGGTAATCCTGAATCAAGGTGGACCCTTGACAGGATGTGTGGTAAGCCATTAGGCCAAGGAGGACCCTTGGTCTTGGCTGTTGGTAATCCTGAATCAAGGTGGACCCTTGACAGGATGTGTGGTAAGCCATTAGGCCAAGGAGGACCCTTGGTCTTGGCTGTTGGTAATCCTGAATCAAGGTGGACCCTTGACAGGATGTGTGGTAAGCCATTAGGCCAAGGAGGACCCTTGGTCTTGGCTGTTGGTAATCCTGACTCAAGGTGGACCTCGACAGATGTGTGGTAAGCCATTAGGCCAAGGAGGACCCTTGGTCTTGGCTGTTGGTAATCCTGACTCAAGGTGGTCCCTTGACAGGATGTGTGGTAAGCCATTAGGCCAAGGAGGACCCTTGGTCTTGGCTGTTGGTAATCCTGAATCAAGGTGGACCCTTGACAGGATGTGTGTTTCGAAGAGTCGGGGATAAAGTCCTCGACTCCTGGTGTCTGTATGAAGAGTTGATAGTTGCTTTGCATGCTGGAAGAAACTGCTTTCGTAAAACTGAAATGCGATTACATCGAACTACAATCCTATCAACTAAAAAATAAAAGACAGAAAATAAGAAACTACTCTACTGTAAAATAAACTAGACTAGTGATAATATTTTCTAAGGTTGTCGGAGTGCCACGGATGCTTGAGATCCTTCCCCTCCTTAGTCTTCAATCTGTAGGTTCCTTCTCGAATGACTCGAGTGATGATATAGGGACCTTCCCAATTTGGGGAGAGTTTGTTCTGTTCTGCCTTCCGACCAGTAGCTTCAATTTTTCTAAGTACCCAATCGCCTACTTGGAATACTCTTCTGATGACCCTCTTGTCGTGATACGCCTTGGTCCTTTGCTTGTAATTCACCATTCTCATCTGTGCAGCTAGTCGTTTCTCATCTATCAGGTTCAGGTCTAGGAGCCTATTGACCTTGTTGACTTGCTCATCATAATGGGAGTTTCTCACCGTAGGGATGGCCATCTCCGCTGGTGCCATAGCCTCAGAACCGAAGGTTAGTGCGAATGGGGTTTCCCCGGTTGGCCCCCGGGTGGTTGTGCGAATGCACCCATAAGGCTAGGGAAGTTCGTCCAACCATCTACCCTCACGTCCCTCAAGGTTCTTGGTAAGGGCGGTTAGGACCGGTTGTTTGCTGCTTCTGCTTGGCCGTTGCCTTGTGGTCTGCTAACTGAAGATTTCGCATGGCGGACTTTTACCCTTCCCAACTCTGTAGTGAATGCTGTGGAAAATTGCAGTCCATGATCAGAGACAATTGTATGTGGAAGGCCGAATCTGCACCAGATGTTGTCATGGACAAAGTTGATCGCGTTCTCTTCCGTTATCTTGGCTAATGCCTTGGCTTCTATCCACTTGGAGAAGTAATCAACAGCTACTATCACGTACTTGCAATTACCACGGGCGGGAGGGAAGGGTCCGATGATATCGATCCCCCACATATCAAATGGCCACGTAGGTATTACAAGTGTTTGCACAACTGCCGATAGTCTAGGAATGTCAGAGAATCTTTGGCACTTGTCACATTTTTTAACATAGGCGTGTGTTGGGTATGCTTATTATAAACCCCTCCTATTACTTAATTTGATTGATACCATCACCTATTTTTACTTTATATGGACTATAGGACATAATGTATGAAGTCTTACTAACTTCAAATATAGTTAAGTCCATTTTATTACTTAGTCTTGAGTAGGTCATTCTAGGTTAAAATGATTCTCAAAGTATCTATGGCCTTTCACTGGAACTGCGGCCGACCGCATCTTGGACCGAAGAGAGGACTGCGCCATGAAGCAAGAAGCTTCCCAAACCGCATTCACGGCTGACCGCATGCCAAACCGCATCAATGTCCAAACCGCATCCTCTTGCCAACCGCCTCAGCATGCCAACCGCAATTCATTCCAGACCGCATGGCTTGCCAGACCGCTCTTCATCGAATTGAAGATTGAGAATTTAACTCTGATCACAACTCAGAGTTAACTCAGAGAAATTTACCGTTGCAGAATTTGTTTCAAATTCAAATTAGTGACAGCTGGGTTATTTCGTACAAAGGACATACCAGCATATCACCTTGCCACTAACTCTGCAATATGGAGACAAAAAGGACACGTGCTCCAATTATACATCAACAACACGTTATCCTTGAAGCTTGCTCAACACGAAACTCCAACGGCTATCTTCATCCCAAGGCTATAAATATACCTTGTGTTCAAGCATGAAAATAACAACATTGCTTGAGAAAAAGAGAGACGTCGAAATTATCAAAGTGTTGAAGCTTACCATCTCCAGATTTCTTTGAATCTTCAAACACTTACAAGCCTTCAAGATTATCCAACCCAGAAAATCTCTCAAGCCCTTTGTAACACCATAGATTCATTAAGCTCTCTCTTCATATTATAAAGAGCTCTTGAATCTTGCACACAAACACATACACTGGTTATTGTCTAGGATTTGCTTCATAGAAAAAGATAGTTAGATTTGAGATTGTTTGATTCTCACTTTGTATTCCTTGTATGCCTACTCAAATCAAATATACTATCTCCCTTAGAAAATCCAAGACTAACCATCTTGGTAGAGGACGTAGATCTTTAACGATTGAACCTCTCCAAATATCGTGTCATTTACTTTCTGCACTTTACATTTCAAGTTCTTAATCTTTCATATTATTTCTTGTGTTTGATCTTCATAGTTATCCAACACCATATTGAATTGTGTTTATAGTACAAATCCGCCTAAGCTTATTTTCAACCTTGCGGTCGACCACACTTTCACTTTTGCGGTCGACCACACTCCCCCTTTACTACTAAGCTTTTATACTTAGAAACTTCCGCTGTGCATTTTACTAAGCTTGAAAGTTGGTTTTTACTTGACCACACTTTCAGCCCAAGTAAGCCAAGGTTGAATTTTCAAAAAGAGTAGAAATTTTTATACAGCTATTCACCCCCCTCCTCTAGCTGTTTTCATACTCTTGTTGCACCTTTGGGACCAATAAGTGGTATCAGAGCCAAACACCTTTATAAAACTATTCTTTGTTTTTCAAGCTTAACAGCTTAGGTGCCGATTCGTCATGGCAACTTCAAAAGCTATGGCAACGATTAACTATTCACACATTCCTATGTTGGATGAAGATCACTTCGATATCTGGAAAGCTCGAATGCTAATTCATTTAGAGTCAATAGATGAAAGGCTAGTTGATTGTATCAACGACGGACCTTTTGTTCCAATGAAAGCCAATACTGATGCAACTACCAATACCGGTTCTGAAGTCAAAAAGGCAAGACAGAATGGGTGACGAAGAAAGAAAGTATGTTGCATTGGATAGCAAAGCCGAAATATCATTTCCTAACATTACCCACTTCAACCTATCGAAGGTACTCAAATGCAAGACTCGCAAAGGAGATGTGGGACTCTATTGAAAACTATCTCGAAGGTGATGATCAATGCAAGGAAAGCAAGAAATTTGAAGTTGAAAGGAGATACAGCAGTTTCAACAGACTACCCAATGAATCTCTACGTCAAACCTACGATCGCTATGTTGAGGTAGTAAATGCTTGCTTATCTCTAGGTAAAGTTTTAACTGATAAAGAAATTAACATGACATTCCTTTCTACGCTTGGGATCCAAATGGATGCACAAAGCAACTTCCCTCGAAGATTCAAAACAATTAAATACATGGACTCTTAGTAATTTATATGCAAACCTTAAAGTTTATGAGTTAAAATTACAACATATTGAAGAAGTCGAGGGAAAGGGAAAATCACTTTCTATGTCTGTTGTTGATCATGTGGAGAAACCCTCAAAGCCTACCTCAGATCCTAGTATTTCAACTTCTTCTCTCATCGATATGGATGATGAGGACTTTGCCATGTTTGTAAAACGTTTTCAAAAATTTCGTAAAAATTCAAAACCGTTTTCAAAAAGCAAATATCCAGCAACATCTTCAAGGGTGAGTGACTCAAAGAAAAAGAGTGACCTTGTTTGCTACAATTGTAGAAAGCCAGGTCATTTTGCTTCAGAGTGTCCTCAACCCAAATATGAGTATTTGAAAAAGAAAACTTTCCCTTCGAAATTTTCTCAACGAAAGGGAATGGTTGCTGAAGAAGAAGAGAATTCTAAAGAACTTGCAACTTGGATCGAGACTGATTCTGATGAAGACAGCGATGAGAGTACCGAAGAGGTAAATCTCTGCCTCATTGCTGAGGATGCTTCTAGTGACTCAGAAGATGAAGTTCACGATGAGTCGCTCAAAAAGAGGAATGAGGTGATTTCAAAGAAAACCAAGCTTGTGGCTAGCAGTGTGGACTATAGCAATTTTGACCTCACTCCAAGCACCAAGATTGGAAATTGTTCATTTTCTCGCCCCATCTTTCCATCCAAAAATATAGCACCTTCAAAAACTAAGTCAATCCCAAAAAGGGCTAATGAGATTTCCCCCATGGATCAAGAAGAGATGTTTAAAAAGGCTGAAGTGATGATCCAAAGGTTTGAAAATGTTAAGAAAGCTCTATCACTATCAACCGATGAAATTTCTCAACTCAAGACGGAGAAAACTGTGATGAGGTCCGAAATTTCAAATCTTAAGGGCCAAATCAAAAGTATGACTCCTCTTGCAGATCAAAACCTCATTCTTGAAACTAAGGTTGCTGCACTTCAACTTCGCAATGATGACCTGGTTACCCAAATCAACGATCTTCAAAAGATTATTGATGGGTGGCTCAAGTCAAAATCCACCTCGGATCAAATCATAGACTCCCAAATTTCCAATGGAATTAAGGAGGGTATAGGTTTTGGATCCGGTGAAGAAGAGAAGTGTGCATCTGATAGTGAAAAGGATGAGGAGATTTCAAAACTAACTAATGAAATTCCTAAGAGGAAGCATGCTAATCCTAAGGGTAAAGGACAGCATGATTTCAATTATGTCTACCCAAAGTATAGAAAGGACTCTCAGATAAAAGAAAAGGATTCTGAGATTGATGATTCGGAGAACATGGCTTATGGAGTTGGCCGCATCCCTACTCCAACCACTTCTGGTGGAATTGGTGGTGCTGGCAACTGCAAGGCTGACCGCCCTTCTTCTTCGACCATTCCTCCTGCCTTCAAAAGCAAGAAGAATGCTCCTAGAAAATACGTAGTCAAGCCAAAGCCAGTTCCCTTTGTCAAAGCTAAAATCACTGCTCCCAAACCGCATGCAACTCTTAAGAAAAGTAAAGAGTTAGTAAAAACACATGATATTTGTAGCTTTCATCATTGTTCTGTGTGTGATGGTTATGGTCACTCGGCTGCTGAATGCCTTTTAAGATTCACACCTAATGCTCGAAGACATAATCCGCCTTCGGTCAAACAGGTGTGGGTTGTTAAAAGGTGCTAACCCTAGGACCCAAAAATAAAAGGGGACCTCGTTCTTAAATGTTTATCTTTCAGGTCCTCTGCTTCATGGCTGGATCTTCCAAGGTGAAAATGTCAATGGCTTCACTGGAAAGAGATGTTACCGTAGATGTTACCCAACACCTTGGTTAACACACTGACGGACAGCACACACACACCAAAATAAATAGTTTATAAAAACTTTGTGCAGCGGAAATAAATAACACAAGATATAATTTTCTCAAGTTATATAAATATATAACTTGAGTGTGCCTAGATGGCGAAGACTTTATAATCAATATAGAAAAATTACAAAGCCAAAAGTTCCCTATTGCTAATACAATGATAATGCTCTATGGAACTGAATGAGACAAAGAACGAATCCTATCCTTAGCCAACACTCTCTTAAACACTCAGTGTTTAAGCTAGAATCACAAGGGAGGAAGGATATGCGAACCAAAGAACTTTGTCTCTCTTGTGCTATGGTGTGTGTGTTTGATATTTGGCATACTTCAAATGAAACACACCTAGCCTATTTATAGCCTTCCAATGCCTTGGAGGCTACTCCAAAATAACAGCCTTGGACCTTCAGATCGTGTGTGAGGAGTGGAGAGATTTCTTGGCTTGAATTCCTCATCATTCGCCAACTTCCCTAGAAAGTAGCAACCGAATTCTTGAAGCCCAAGTCCATGCTTTATCACCTTGTACTCTCTTGCTTTCTTTGTATTGTACACTTCAAATAATCAGCAACAACTCCATGACTTGGTCTTCCCACGTTTTTATTCCTTCTTCAATTAATATGGACCAAGCAATAGTTACACGTAAATCTCCTATTTACGTGTAACTCCTTCTCCAACTTCTTCCTTGTTTCTAGCAATTAATCCAACCATATATTAACCTGAAATATGGACCAAAAAACACATATATCTTGCAAATAATATTAGACATTAGGATATAAAATAATATGGAAAGAATTATTAAATTACAAATCATTACAGTCCGGGTAACACCCAACTGCCAGTGATAGCACCTGTGGTAACACCCACAGTCTGCATTAACAATCTCCCCCATAATTTATAATTTCTTTCCAAACTCTAAAGTGCTGATCCCTGCAAGATATTGTTAGCCATCCAGAGCAACTTCATAGTTATCAACTCCCCCATAATCAAGGCATTAACAACTACAATGATTTATCACAAAAATACTAGTTATCAAAACATATTTTCCAAAATAAGTTTTCCAACTAACTAGTAACCTAAAGTACCAAAGATAAATCAAAGTTACTAAGCTACTCCATGTTCAAAACAACCCTAAAAGTTTAAGCACCATAAGCAAATAAAACAAACCACCAAAGTATTTAAAACATGTTCCAAATAAAAACATAAAAGTAAATTGTTTTTCAACCACCAAAATATCATAACCATAAGAGTGGCAACATCAACCTTCAGGCGATGTATTGTACTCACTCTTCTCGTTCATCATCGCCTTCTTCTTCTTCCTCCCGATCATCCCCTTCTTCATCTCCAAAGCATCTAAGTCAAGCACCATCGCAACATCTCGCAGAAGACCACCGGCATCTCCAACACCACCACCACTTGGACCACCTCCATCGACTATCAACTCCCCGCTTGGGAAGAAACCCGCCGGATGAATTCATCAAGCAATCTCCTTGAGCTTTGTCCAACCTTGCACAATCTCTAAATGGTAGAAGTTTGTTTGTGGAGAAATGCCAAAACTGTGGTCTTTGGTATTGTTGGTGAAGCATTCCCAACAAATTGAATACATTAGCAAGAACATGAGCCGCATCTCGTACTCCAAAAACTTGGAAATTTCGGAGTAACATTTGGGATAACAGATTGAGTAACACCCTTAGCGTAAAACCGCATCACTTGACCCAAATTCATTTATCTTTGACCAAGGAAGATCACATGTGTATCTCACACTCTTGGTATTCTTCTTAGTCAGCTGGGAATCTATAGCATAGAGATCAAGACTGGGTGTATACTCATCCGACTCTTCAATGGGCAATTTTTGAGATTTCAAAATTTGGAAAATTAAAGAAGGGTAAGGAAACATAGTAATGTCTTTTCTTCTACCCCACGAAGCCAAATGTTTGAAGATCAATCTACCCAAGTTCACTCTTCGATTCTTTCCTAACTTATACAAGATTTCAAATTTTGTTGCAATGTGACCTATTGCTCATTAGAAGTAGGAACCCAATTAAATATGCAAAGCTTGTGAAGCACGGCAAAGAGTGAAGTGAGACGGGAAGCAAGAAAATGAACTTTGGTTTTGGGATTAGGATTGGAGGGCCATTCATGCACGACATCATGAGAGATAAACCTAGCAATTTCATCCTTATGAACAATAGGACCATCATCATCCAAATTTGGGAGTCCTAAAGTCTTGTTGATCAAAGAAGGAGTAATAGAAAAATTTTGTTCCTTAAAAACACCTTTCCAAATTGATCGGACTTCTCATTATCTAGGTTGGCATGAAGATTGGCATAAAAATTTTTGACAATAGCTTCAACAAATTTCGAAGGATGCAAGTTAGCTTTCAAAAAATTTCTATCCTCCAAGAACTGAAAAACACCATGCTTTTTGAAATCAACCTCGTCAATGTGCTTTTCCTTGAGAATTTTCGTGTCACTATGCCTTAACCAAAACTCCATATTTTCTTTTCGATAAAACTCCAATGAGAAGTAAGGTTTTGGAAAAGCAAGATTCACGTCATCAAACTCTTTCTCAAGGAAATCAGAGGACTCGTAATAAGCAAACTCACTAATTGAAGACTTTGAAGCTTTAGAAACAGAGGATGTTACCTTGGGTGTTGTAGCTTTCGGGTAACATCTTTGACAAAGAAACCCACTTGCTTTTGCCTTTAATGTTTCTTTTCTTAACTTCATACAAGGGCTCTTCTTCCTCAATCTCCCAATCTTCAAATGTCTCAACAGAATGGCTCTTTTCAGCATCGGCATGGAAGTCTTCATCCGAAACATGAGCCGAGGAGAGACCAAGTGAAGACTCCTCAGAAACTTCAACAGGATCGGAGGATGTGTTGGATTTTGAAGTCCCTTTGGTCCTCATTGCAGTGAGCCTACTTGAGCTCCTCTTTTTGACGGGTTGTGCCGAGGGTTTGTGAGCAATGGCCTTTCTTTTTGGCTTTTTGGTTGATGGAACGGGTGGAAGAGGTGGTAAGGTCACAATGGGCAAGGGTTGCGCCATTGTTGTCACCAATGGAGGATCATCCACCGACATTGTCATTGCCGGACACATTGAGAGGGGTGGTCGAAGTGTCCATTTTGCTTGGACCACTTGAGCCAACACCCGGAGAGACCTCCAAAGGGGCGGATTGCTTTTTGGAAGGGGTTGCCATGGTTAGGGTTTAGGAAGGATTTGGAATTTTGGAAGGTTTTGATTTTGGAAGGTTTGAGAAGAGAGAGACGGTGACAGAGGGATTGTATATACCGTGTAGAGAGAGAGAGAGAGATTAGGGCGGTTAGAGAGAGAGAGGAGAAAAAATAGGAAACAAATTAGGATTTTAATTTGACAAGACTTATCCTTCTACCATTAATTATCTCCTATTTAAATAACTCCCCCTATTTTTTAGCCACTAAAAATATTTACTTTAAATATTTACCTAACCTCCCTAATTTCTAGCCACATAAAAATTAAGAACATTATTTACTCCCCCCTATTTTCTAGGCCACAAAGAATAGATCAACTACAAAACTCCTCACACAAAAAATAAAAACATCCGGCCATTATTTTGAATTTTTTTTTTTTTTTTTTTTTTTTAATTTTTAATTTTTAATTTTTAATTTTTTTTTTTTTTTTTTTTTAATTTTTTAAATATATAAAACGAAAATAAAAATAAAAATAATAAACAAATACAAATATACCAAGTCCATATGGTTTTTGAAAATCAAATCCCTAGATTTTAGGACTTAGTTATTTGAGTTGTTTATCAAAGATAAATTGGTTAGTTAAAGATTTTTTCAAACTTTTAAAACTCTTAAACAATAAAAAGACTTTCAAAGTTTAAAAACTTAAATAACTAAACCGAAAATAAAAAAATAAAAAAAATATAATATAGCACATACAAATATGTTAATGGCAATGATGGTAACATCTAGGATAACACATAAGATAAAAATCCCTTGATAAATATATTCGCCAAACACTTGAGGCATAATAAGCTTAGCCATTTTCAAGCATTTCAAGCATAACAAGCTGAGCATTTTTCATGCACTTTAGGCATTATAGGCCTATATATATATTTTTAAGTACATTGCTTGTTACTCACGTATCAATACACTTCTTTAAACAAGAAAGCATCGTAGTAACGAGCTCCGTGCTTCGAGTTTTATTTCAAGTGTAAAGACCAAGTGATCTATGCCTTTCAAGTAGGGTACACTGTAGTAGCGAACTCCATGTCCCTAATACTTAGCATAAATCACTTCATACATTCTCATTGGCAAGAGTACATCGTTGCAGCGAACACCGTGCCCCGAGCTCGAGAGAATAGTATGGATAAATGCCTTTGCCTTTTATTTATCAAAAAAGATTAGTGACTTTGTCACTTTAAGCATATGAAGGAGTTTTATCAAGTGTGTTATTCAGGGTGCTATCCTACCACAACAAAAAGGTCAAGATGTGCAAACAGTGAGAACTCTCATAGCTCGTAGAACTATGGGAACCCTTACAGAGAGAATAAAACCAAACTAGCAAAAAATATGCACTAGTATACATGTGTTACCCTGTGTGTTATCAAGCACCCATGGTAACGCCTTACTACAGAGGACAATTTTTAGAGAATGCAAAGACCAAGAGATCTCTTTAGACTAGAGAATCTATCATGGTCTAAGGGTTTTGTGAAAATATCGGCAAGTTGATACTTTGTATCAATATGCTCTATATTTATTATCTTTTTATCTACCATATCTCTTAAAAAATGATGACGGATGTCAATATGTTTAGTACGGGAGTGTTGTACAGATTTTTGGAAATATTAATAGCACTCAAATTATCACAAAGATAAGGTCAAAATATTGCTATCAAGACCATAATCATCAAGCATGTGTTTTAACCAAATTAGTTGTGAACAACAACTACCACCGCTACATATTCTCGATTCAAATTGTGGATAATGAAACACAATTTTGTTTTCTACTATACCATGATACTAAATTATTTCCCAAGTAAAAACATCCCCCACTTGTACTTTTCCTATCATCCATATCCCCGCCCAATCCGAGTCACTAAAGCCTACTAAATTAGTATTAGTATCTTTACTATACCAAATCCCTAAATCACTAGTTCCAGTATACATATTTAATGATCTTTTCACGTAATTTAGGTGAGACACTTTAGGATTGGATTGATATCTAGCACATACACACACACCGTACATCAAATCAGACGACTAGAAGTAAGGTAAAGGAGACTACCAATCATGGAACGATATAGGGTTGGATCAACATCTTCTCCCACTTGATCTTTTCCAATCTTGAGAGAAGTGCCCATAGGAATTTTTGAGCTCTTCGAACCTTCCAACCCAAACTTCTTCACCAGGTTCCTTGCATATTTGCTTTGGGAGATGAAAATCCCTTCACTTGATTGCTTAACCCGCATGCCTAGAAAGAAGTTAAGTTCCCCCATCATGCTCATTTCAAATGTTGATGTCATAGCCTCTACAAAATCATTTAAACAAGTTTTTGATGTAGAGCCATATACTATGTCATCAACATAGATTTGAACCACGACAAGTTCTTTTCTATGTTTAAGAATGAATAAAGTCCTATCTCGCTTCTCCTCTAGTAAAACCATATTCTAGTAAAAACTAGTTAACCTACCATACCATGCACGTGGAGCTTGCTTCAACCCATAAAGAGCTTTATCAAGTCTATACACATGGTCCGGTTGAAATGGATCTTCAAAGCCTTTTGGTTGTTCAACAAAAACTTCCTCATCTAAGTATCCATTTAAAAAGGCTGCTTTGACGTCCATTTGAAACAATGTGATTTTAAGAAAACAAGCAATGGCCAATAAAAGTCTTATTGACTCAATTCTAGCCACAGTGCAAAGGTCTCGTCATAGTCAATACCTTCCACTTGTGTATAGCCTTGAGCCACAAGACGAGCCTTGTTCCTAACAATGTTTCCATACTCATCGGTCTTATTTTTGAAAATCCATTTTGTCCCAATAACATTAGTGTTTGAGGGACGGGGTACTAAAGACCAAACATTGTTACGAGCAAATTGATCAAGTTCATCTTGCATTGCTTGAATCCAAAAATTATCTTTTAAAGCTTCAATCACATTTTTAGGTTCTACAGATGAAGTAAAACAAGAGTATGTTACCTTTGAGTATGTGGTGGACATGCACACATACCTTACCATGTCACGGTCACTAATGGAATTCATACGTCTTGTTTGTACACCCTCATTCACCTCCCCAATTACTTGGGTTGTAGGATGATTCCTACCGATTCTAGGTGGAGGATCTCTTCTCACATTCTCGTGAACCCCTGTTTCAACTCCTTCTGATCTTCATTTGCCGGATCGAATCGATGCTATCTCGAGGTGTTATCTCATCAATGGTAACACCCGCTCGCTTCGTGTTACTATCGTTGTTAGCACTCGTGGTAACACCCGTGGTAACACCTTCGGATCGACTTCTTCCAATGCCTCCAAGGGTGTCTCTTGAACATTTTCTCCCGCAATACTTGAGTGATCATCAAAAACAATATTCATGGATTCTTGGATGGTTTTTAGCCTTAGATTAAATACCCTATATGCACGACTATTTGAAGCATAACCAAGAAAAATGGCCTTATCACTCTTAGAGTCCAATTTTGCTAAGTAGTCCCGATCATTGAGAATGTAACACACACAACCAAAGACATGAAAATAATGAACTTTTGGTTTTCTACCATTCAAAATTTCATATGGAGTCATGGTTGTGCCGGGTCTTAGAAAAACTCTATTGGTCCGTGTGACAAGCCGTATTTAGTGCCTCCGCCCAAAATCTTTTCGAAATTCTTTTGAAAATAACATCACACGAGTCATTTCAAGTAAAGTCCTATTCTTCCTTTCAGCCTATCCCATTTTGTTGAGGTGTTTTTGGGGCTGAAAATTCATGGTGAATACCTTTTCTTTCACAAAAATTTGAAAAAGAAACATTCTCAAATTCCCTCCCATGATCGGACCTAATTCGAAAAATTGAAGCACAAAACATGTTTTTGATCTTAGAGTACAAGATTTTGAACTTTTCAAAAGTCTCGCATTTTTCCCTTAAAAAATAAACCCATGTAAATCGTGAAAAATCATCAACAATGACATAAGTATATTTCTTGCCCCCAAAACTTTCTATCTCAAGTGGACCCATTAGATCCATATGCAAGAGTTGAAAACAATGTGTAGTACCAAATGTGTTGCTCATTGTGTTGGGCAAAGACCATGGGTAACACGAGTTTGTTTCCCTTTGAGACAATCCTCACAAACAATTTTTTGTTTAAGATCAAGACTAGGAATGCCTTGGACAAAGCATCAAGATTAACAATCTTTTCTATGTTACGAAAGTGAACATGTCCCAACTTTTGATGCCACAATGTAGTGTTATCAAGTTTTGCCGAATGGCATACTTGCTTGTCTTCAACAAGATAACAATTATCACTAGATCTTGTACCGTCATTACACAATTGTTAATCTTGTCATAAACTTCACAAGTATCTTTATTAAATTTCACCTCTAAGTTGTCATCACAAAGTTGACTAATACTAATTAAATTAGTTACAAGTCCATCAACATGTAAGACATTCTTTAAGGTTGGAAATCCGCACATTTAGTGTCCCTCTCCCAATGATATTACTCTTGCTCCCACCACCATATGTTACACTACCCCCATGAATTGTTTCATAATCTTTTAAAAACAATTTTGTTCCCGTCATATGACGTGAACACCCACTATCAAAGTACCAAGAACCTTCAATATTTGTTTTTAAAGCAAAGGTACACAACATCACATTTCAGTATTAGCTTTTGGTTTCCACACCTTTTTGAATTTTTACCATTCTCGACCGGGTGTGTTATCCCGTGGCCGGGCAACACCTCGTGTAACACCAAGGGATCGGGATGCTTTTTCGAAACAATATGGCATTTATTTTTAAAATGTCCAGGTGTGTGACAAGATTGACACACCTTCCCTTTGTCACATGGTTCTTTTGAAGAAGAATCTTTGTCAAAAACCGCTCCTTAACAAAACAATTCTTATTATCATTCATAGACAAAGTAGAAAGAATACTATTCAAAGATTCTTGAAAACCAATACCGCTTCCGAGAGGTGTACTCAAGTTCAAGATCTCATCCAATTTGGTAGATCCAAGTGTTGAGCTTCTTCAAGGTGGTTTCGACTAGAGTCAAATTGCCCTTGACTCTTTCAAGCTCGATTTCTCTCTTTGTTGCTTGAACCTCCATATGAGTCACATAGGCCTGGAGTCCTTCATTCTTCTTGGTTAAGGACTTAACCAAATTGTTCTCTTTCTTCCATTCCACGAGCAATGCCTCGTAAAGGTCTTTTAATTCGGAAATGAGGTCATCTTTGCTCGCTTCATCCTCTTGTGTACTTCCCGTATCGTGGTTAGAAGAGCTAACAAAACAAACATCATTATTATCACATAATTCATCATACCTGCCGGGTGTGATCACGTATGTTATCTCGCATCGATAACACCTTGGGTAACACTGTCCTTTTCCGTGTTACTTACCGTGACAAACATGGTTGTTTGATCAGTATTCTACCTCCCGAGATGGTCCTTCATCCTCATCATCACCGAGAGAAACCCATAGGTTCTTTCCTCTCTTCCTTAGAGTATTTGCACACTCATTGGAATAGTGACCCCAACCCGAGCAAGCATGACATTGAATGGATTCAATGTGCTTTGGATCAGACCTTAACCGATCCGATGATGCTCTTCTTGGGTTCGACTTTGGGTTAGATGGGAAAGTCCTTTTTGGCATCGAATCATAGACCTTGGTTTGCTTCTCCTTTGCTTTCACCTCGCATTTTTTCATTGTTATACTTTCTAACCATAGAATTGTATTTTCTAGCAAGTAAAGCAACACTAGCATTCTCATCAATTTCTTCAAAACCTCATCTTCGTTTTCATCCAAAGAATTCGAGGCTTGAGTTTTCAAAACAACATTTTTCCCTTTAGATGCTTCACTTTGATCTAAGAGATTTAACTCAAAGTTTTTCAAAATACTCATTAAAGAATTGATATCCATAGTTGCAAGATTGTGAGCCTCTTCAATAGATGAAACTTTCATATTAAAACGCTCAGAAGGGTTCTAATTGCTTTTGAGACAAGTTGTTTGTTGGTAAAAGGTTCACCCAACAATTGACACTCATTAGCAATATCAAATAATTTTTCAAAATAAGAAGGAATAGTTTCATTTTCACCCATCCTTAATCTTTCAAATCTCGCTAGTAAGACCCCTAAGCTTAGTTTCACGCACACCGCCATCACCTTCACAAAAACGTTGTAAAATATCCCATGCTTCTTTTGCAAAGGGAACTGCTTTTGAATAAGTTTGAAAATATGCATATCAACCCACTCAAAAATGGCATTAAGTGCCTTTTCATTGAAACTAGCTTGGTTGATCTCTTCCATGTTCCATTCTCGATTCAGTTTGACTTGTACGTCACCATCTTCATCACAGGTAACATTGGTAAGGAGTAACCATTTGTTATAGATCGCCATGCTCGAAGATCAATTGATTTGATATGCGAGCGTAGACGGATCTTCCAATAACAATAATTCGAGCCATCTAACACAGAAGACGCTTATTATTAGGATTAGCCGGATCATAAGACATGACACCTAGACCAAGCACTTAGTATCGTCAAGTGACTCCGCTTTGATACCAATTGAAATTGTCAATGGCTTCACCGGAAAGAGATGTTACCGTAGATGTTACCCAACACCTTGGTTAACACACCGACGGACAAAGACACACACACCAAAATAAATAGTTTATAAAAACTTTGTGCAATGGAAATAAATAACACAAGATATAATTTTCTCAAGTTATATAAATATATAACTTGAGTGTGCCTAGATGGCGAAGACTTTATAATCAATATAGAAAAATTACAAAGCCAAAAGTTCCCTATTGCTAATACAATGATAATGCTCTATGGAACTAAATGAGACAAAGAACGAATCCTATCCTTAGCCAACACTCTCTTAAACACTCAGTGTTTAAGCTAGAATCACAAGGGAGGAAGGATATGCGAACCAAAGAACTTTGTCTCTCTTGTGCTATGGTGTGTGTGTTTGATATTTGGCATACTTCAAATGAAACACACCTAGCCTATTTATAGCCTTCCAATGCCTTGGAGGCTACTCCAAAATAACAGCCTTGGACCTTCAGATCGTGTGTGAGGAGTGGAGAGATTTCTTGGCTTGAATTCCTCATCATTCGCCAACTTCCCTAGAAAGTAGCAACCGAATTCTTGAAGCCCAAGTCCATGCTTTATCACCTTGTACTCTCTTGCTTTCTTTGTATTGTACACTTCAAATAATCAGCAACAACTCCATGACTTGGTCTTCCCACGTTTTTATTCCTTCTTCAATTAATATGGACCAAGCAATAGTTACACGTAAATCTCCTATTTACGTGTAACTCCTTCTCCAACTTCTTCCTTGTTTCTAGCAATTAATCCAACCATATATTAACCTGAAATATGGACCAAAAAACACATATATCTTGCAAATAATATTAGACATTAGGATATAAAATAATATGGAAAGAATTATTAAATTACAAATCATTACAGTCCGGGTAACACCCAACTGCCAGTGATAGCACCTGTGGTAACACCCACAGTCTGCATTAACACAAGGCAAATTCAAATGAATGGTATCTCGACAGTGGCTGTTCAAGACACATGACCGGAGATATCACCTTGCTGGAAGATGTTCGTGAAGAAAATGGTCCATCAGTAACGTTTGGGGATAACAACAAAGGAAAGACAATTGGATATGGAGTCATTCGAAAAGGAAATATCACTATAAAAGAAGTATCTCTAGTCAAAGGACTCAAGCATAATCTTCTCTCCATATCTCAATTTTGTGACAAAGGATTGCACTGCAACTTTACTTCAACAAATTGCTTTATCAAAGATGGCACATCCGGAGTCACTTTGCTCAAAGGGATTCGTAAGAGTAATGTTTACATTATAGATTTTAATTCTGCTTGCAATCTTACTAATCTTTGTTTTGTAGCAAAAAGTGTGAGTGAAAATAGTTGGCTGTGGCACAAAAGACTTAGTCATCTGAACTTCAAGTATCTATCTAAGATTGGAAGAGAAAGTCTAGTTCGTGGTCTACCCAAAGTAGCTGATCACCACGATAAGAAGTGTGTCGCGTGTCAACTTGGCAAACAACCTAAGGCATCTTTCTCCTGCAAGATTGTGCCTTCAACTTCAAGATGTTTGCAACTACTTCACATCGATATGTTTGGACCTGTCACCATCGCAAGCATTGGAGGAAATAAATATACTTTAGTTGTGGTGGATGATTACTCAAGATATACATGGGTCGAAATGATGATCTCCAAAGATGATTGTTATGATATTTTGACCTCACTCTTTAGACGGCTCCAAACACAAAAAGAAGATGACATCGTTAGTGTTAGATTGCATCATGGAATTGAATTAAAAAACAACAGTGTTGCTCAATACTGTGATGACCATGGTATAGATCATAACTTCTCTGCTGCTGGAGTTCCACAACAAAATGGGGTTATGGAAAGAAAGAATAGAACGTTGATCGAAATTTGGTAAAACAATGCTCGCCGAAGCCAAGCTACCACAATACTTTTGGGCGAAGCTACCAACACAGCCTTGCTTCACTCAAAATAGATCTCTCATCAACAAGACCTACAACAAAACTCCATATGAACTTTGGAGAGGAAGAACCCCCAACATAGCCTTCTTCAAAAATTTTGGATGCAAATGCTTTATTCTATACAATGGAAAGGAGCATCGAGGTAAATTCGCTCCTAAAGCAGATGAAGGTATTTTTGTTGGGTATGCCAAACATTCTAAAGCTTTTCGTGTTTTTAATAAAAATAGTTTAAAGATAGTAGAATCTGTTCATGTTACTTTTGATGAACATTCTCTCCTTGAGCCACATTTGGCTCCAAATGTTGCTGATAATTTTGCTGAGCCTAATGAGACAGGTAACCCTCCTCAAAATGCACCTAGATCAGAAAATCACTCAACTCAAGGAAATCCATCAACGTCAACCGCACCAAATTTCTCAAATCCAACATCAGAGGTTCCTACTGAAGATGTTCATTCAGAAGATGATGCAGTTGAATCTGACCCCATAAATTCCATTGAGCCTATTCCTCAACTCACTTACTTTGATAGCTCAAATGATCTACCTATTGAAGACCTTCAACAACAAACAACTCAACCAGACTTACCTCCAGAAATTCATGAGGTTAGAGATCACCCAATTGATAATGTCATTGGTGATTTGTTCTCTGGGGTTCAAACAAGGAGTTCTCACTATGATGAATACACTTCATTCATATCTCAAATTGAACCAAAGAAAGTTGATGAAACACTCCAAGATTCAAGTTGGGTTGTGGCTATGCAAGAAGAGCTCAACCAATTCGATAGATGTAAAGTTTGGACTTTAGTTCCAAGACCAAAGGATCAAGGAGTAATTGGTACAAAATGGGTGTTTAGAAACAAGATGGATGAGAATGGAAGCATCACAAGGAACAAAGCAAGGTTGGTTGCACAAGGATATAGACAAGAAGAAGGAATCGATTACGACGAAACCTTCGCTCCCGTTGCAAGACTTGAAGCCATAAGAATTTTCTTAGCTTATGCCTCCTTCAAAAGATTCAAGCTTTATCAAATGGATGTGAAGAGCGCATTTCTCAATGGTGAACTTCAAGAGACAGTCTATGTTGCACAACCTCCTGGATTTGAAGACCACAAATATCCTGATCATGTCTACAAACTCCAAAAAGCTTTGTATGGACTCAAACAAGCTCCAAGAGCATGGTATGATACTCTATCTAAATTTCTTTTAGAAAAGGGCTTCAAACGAGGTAAAATCGACACAACTCTTTTCATTGCCAAATATAATGATCATACACTACTTGTTCAAATATATGTTGATGATATCATTTTTGGCTCTACTAATGAAATTTTGTGTAAGCGTTTTGAGAAGCTCATGAAAAGCAAATTTGAGATGAGCATGATGGGAGAACTCACTTTCTTCCTTGAGCTCCAAATCAAACAATGTGATGAAGGCATCTTCCTTAGCCAAGCAAAATACACTAAAGACTTAATCAAGAAATTTGGACTTGAAAATGCAAAAGCATACGACACTCCTATGGCTACAGGTAACAAGTTAGACAAAGACTTGAAAGGTAAGAAAGTTGATCAAACTTTGTATAGAGGTATGATTGGCTCCTTACTATATCTAACTGCTAGTAGACCAGATATCATGTTCAGTGTTTGTGTTTGTGCTCGCTATCAAGCAGACCCTAGAGAAGCACACCTTATAGCTGTAAAACGTATTATTCGTTATCTATCTGGGACTATTAACCTTGGACTTTGGTATTCCAAAGAACCATCTTTTGATCTTACAGGTTTCTCGTATGCGTGATTATGCACTCGCACAATTGACAGGAAGAGCACCGGTGGAACTTGTCATTTCCTTGGAAATCGACTTGTTTCATGGGCCAGCAAGAAACAAGCTTCGTGTCTCTGCCTCAAAACGGAGGCAGAATACATCGCTGCTGGGAGCTGCTGTTGTCAGATACTGTGGATGAAGCAACAACTAGTTGACTATGGCATTCATGAAGGAAATTGTCCAATTTATTGTGACAATACATCAGCCATTGCAGTATCAAACAACCCTGTTATGCACTCTAAAACCAAACACATCGATATCAAATATCACTTTCTCAAGGATCATGTTGAAAAAGGTAACATTCATTTAGAGTATATTGGTACTGACAATCAAATTGCAGACATTCTTACCAAAGCTCTAGACTCCAAGAGATTCGTGTTCTTAAGAGGAGAAATGGGTATGTTAGAACTCAAGTAAAACTTGTCCTTATTTTTTTTAACTAACAAATTGTGTGTTTCAAAGACAGGTCAATGAAAATGGCTCAAACCATTTCACGGTCGACCGCACCAAGCTTATTCAATTCACGGTCGACCGCATCAAGCCTATTCAAATACACTGTCGACCGCAAATTATATTTTAGCATGCTTGTGTCTCATATCCATCTCATTTCTAGGCTTTATAGAAGCCTTCAATACGGTCAACCGTTTGGCTCATAATAGTCATACTTAGCCGTATTATTAAGGACACCAGGTAAGTATTCTAACTCTTTGTGTTGTCTGGGACTTGTCCATATTAGGACAAGATAATTGCACAAGGGTACTTTTGCAATTATTTTTCCCTCGTATTTATTTAAATCAAATTTTTATAGGATAAATATTTTTTTTAAAATGCCACATGTTCAGCCCCCATTGGCTGTCATAGTGAAGACAAAAGGACTATCCTCTTACACAAAGGACATTACTGTGCACTAACCTCCCTCCATAACCTCCGTTTCCACTTCTCCACTTCCCCGTCCTTCCCTGTCACCTGCACCTCAGTACTTCTCTTTGTCTTCTTCTTTCTCTCTCTATTTTCTCTCTCTAAAAATTCTCTCTATAAAATGTCTCATTCTCAATCAGATTCAACTCAAAATACTTCAGAGGAATCAAAGAGTGAATCCAGTATATCCAAATTCGTGATAATGGTGAGTCATTTTTCTAAAAACATTTTGATTTTTGAATTTCAAAAACTCGCTCGTCAATGGCGGAAAAACGGGAAACTTAGTTTCATAAAATACCATTTTGTGTTGCTATTTGCTTGAAGTTTTGCTTATCCTTGATCGATTATTACTTAGAAACTCATAGCTATTGTTTATTTCATGATTGGATAGTGTTTTGATGACTCAAAATGAAGAACCATGTTTAACCTAACTTTTGGGTTTTTAGGATTTTGAACTCAATTTCTGCATTTTATTTGAGTTAAATCATACATTTTTGTTGGTTTAAATGAAATTCCCTACATTAAAAGCAAGAATAAATGATTTTTTATACATGCTCTGTAAAATCTGCAAATTGTGTTCTTCAAGTTCTTCATGTTCTTCAAATGTTCATATGAATTTCTGGTAAATTCCATATATTTTGGTTATAATTTTGATTAATCTTGTTTAACCCTGTTTAATCCAAAAAAATTTCTTGAAAATTTTACTTACATGTTTTCACCCAAAAATTCACGGTTGATCGCATGATTTACGGTCGACCGCATGAACCTTGCTCCTTCTCCCCATATTACGGTCGACCGCACTCTATGAAACTACGGTCAACCGCACTTACATATATTTTTTTAACTTTTTCTATCATTGCAGAATACTAGTCATTTTATTCATGGGTGGGTTATTGACCGCAAAGATCTGGCTCAAGATGCTCTTGGCAGAGTTTTGCTGAAAGTATTTAAGAAGTCTGGAGTCATGCCCTTCTTTGATATGAAACAATCAATCCATGTCCCTGCTTTGGTGGATCAGTTCTTTCATCATGCCAGAGATCTGACTGTGAAAGATGATAAGGGTAGAAGGATCAAAATAATCAGCACCCAAATTAATGGAATTCCCTTGGATATTGACTATGAAGACATAGCTTTTGTTCTTAACATGCCAATCAACAGGACTGACCCAATGGAGCTAGATCAGAATGAATTGGATGACCTCTCTGTATCATTAATTGGGAGTACTGCTGTTACAACAACTCCAAGAAAAACTTTTGATGAGCTAATGTACCATATCAGCCATCTTGTTGGACATTCCTTTTTCTGCAAAACTGGAAATCTAGCAAACTTCAACAATGATCAGTGGAAGATCTCTGCAGCTATTTTTCTTGGTAAGAAACTCCATTGGCCCAAAATCATCTTTCAACGTCTGATAATCAGTATTCTTGAATATCAAAAGAATGAGGCTGCTGGTCACAACAAGTACAGAACTCATACCAGACTCATTTCCCTCATTCTGGCTCAAACTGAGAGGATTGGCAAATACATTGCCAGGCATCAAGAACTTCAAGCTGAAATTCCAAAGGCCAAGATATTCACAAGAAAGACAATGCAGATTTTCAGAACAAAGTTTGACAATGAACTGTATATTCAGTTTTGGAAAAAGGATCCCCAAGAAGAGTTTGTGCCTCTGAAAGGACAGAAGAAACTAACCAAAGATGATTGTGTTGAGAAAGTCAAGGAACCTGAGGATTCAAGGGAGGTGGCTAGAAAAGCCAAGGGAAAGGATAAAGCTATTGATCTTCCAAAGAAGAAAGCTTCCTTCATTGATCCACCAAGAAGACCTGGTGGAATCAAGATTCAAGAGCCAAGCATTGCTAAACCCTCTTTTCAATCTGAAAAACCACGGTCAACCGTAACTTCACGGTCGACCGCACCATCCAAGCCTGTGAAGCTCACTAAGTTCAGTGCCCCAGCTCCTAAAGTCACTAAGCCAAACTCTCCAATTCCATCCAAGTCAAATGAACCCAAGCCAAAATCTCCTATCATCTCTCCAACTCCAACCCCCTCTGCCTTGAAAGAACAGGAAATTTTCAATCATCTCTTTGGTGCTACTTCTCAGGGGGAGAAAAGGAAAATAACTGATGATCAATCCTCACCAAAGAAAAGGCCAAGACTTGTCAATGTTAGTCAAACCATTGCTGACCTGGGTCTTGATGATTCTGATGTCGAAGTATCTGATGGGTTGGTTGATTCAATTCCATCTATTCAGGAGGATATGGTGATAACAAGAACCAAGGTGGTTGCTGATGATGACAACTGGCTTGAAGAAGGTTTTGAAAAACCTACTGATGCTGAAGGGGTTAATGTTGATGTAAATGAAGAAGCTGCTGCTGACCAAGGAAATGAGCCAAAAGAGGATACTACAATTGGCAAAGACCCAATTTTCCCTGAACCTCAATCTGACCGCACGGTCAACCGCAGTGGGTCTACTCCTCCTCTCAGCCCTCACCCTTCTCAAGAGCCTCCTCAAAACACTGACCTTAACAAAATCCTCCAGTCCATTGAAACCTTGACCTCTATCCAGCTTGACAATCAATCCCAGATTGCCCAACTCATCAAATCTCAATCACTTCTGGCTGCAGCTCACAAAAGCCTTCATACCAAAATTGATGCTCTTCCCTCCCTATTGATTGACACCATTAAGGGGGAGAGTGTTCTCATAACAAAGGCCTTAAAAGACATTATGTCTGGTCATACTGGCACAAGCTCAAGCCAAGCTGCTCCCATCACTCCCTTCATTCCTTCTCCAGAATCCATCACCCAAGATTTCATCAAAGAAGCTATGAGGACCTTGACTCAAGCTCTCTTACATGGCTTATCCTCTGAAATGAAACTTGCGGTTGATGAAGTATCCAAGGCAATGGCTCTGGATAAAACTGATGTTATAGAAAGAATCAAGAAAGTTGAAGACCATATTGACATCTCTGTAAATGCTGCCTTTACAGTATTAGGAGAAAGATTCAAGAGTCTGACTCAAAGCTTGGGAATTCATTCCAACCGCATTGATTTTCAAACTTCAAGGATTGACATTCTCACTAACTCCTCAAGAGGTAACTTTCTGAATATAGAGAATCATCTGGCCGCATTTCAAACCGCAGCAAACAAGGAAACTGCTGAACTGAAGAAAGTTCTCCAAGCCATTGGAGCTGAAGCCTCTGCATTTTACATGCCTGAAGACCTTCCCCCAGCTCCAGCTCCTCAAGATGATCCAGCAGTCAACAATTACGTCGTCGTTCGTGACCATGATTCATATGACTTGAGTTGAAGAAAGAAGATTGATGAAGACTTTCTGGAAGCCTTTTTGTTTATTGCTTCCTTCTTTTGTTAAACTTTTGAAAGTGTAAGCGACAATTTTAATCTCTCTAAATGCATCATTATGGTTTTTAAAACTTTATTCACTCAAACTACTTGTTTGTAGAATAATGATTGCATTATTTTTGACTCATGCATATAACCTATCCTTCACATTCCCATACTTATGCATGTTTCATCCATTTAGTTTAAACGCATTCATGCACTTCATGTTGAACATCATTGAATGCACTAAATGATTATTTCTTACTTCCCAATATGAAATCCTTTTATCTTTATAGGAAGTTAGAAATCTATGACTTAGGCTTAAGTGTGTGCATTGACTTGGGACATGATTTTCCATTCTTAAAATTATTTGGACATGTTCTTACCAAGTACAATGAATTAGCCTTTGTTATAGTAGGTAATGGTCTCAATCAAATAGGGGGAGATTGTTGGGTATGCTTATTATAAACCCCTCTTATTACTTAATTTGATTGATACCATCACCTATTTTTACTTTATATGGACTATAGGACATAATGTAGGAAGTCTTACTAACTTCAAATATAGTTAAGTCCATTTTATTACTTAGGCTTGAGTAGGTCATTCTAGGTTAAAATGATTCTCAAAGTATCTATGGCCTTTCACTGGAACTGCGGCCGACCGCATCTTGGACCGAAGAGAGGACTGCGCCATGAAGCAAGAAGCTTCCCAAACCGCATTCACGGCTGACCGCATGCCAAACCGCATCAATGTCCAAACCGCATCCTCTTGCCAACCGCCTCAGCATGCCAACCGCAATTCATTCCAGACCGCATGGCTTGCCAGACCGCTCTTCATCGAATTGAAGATTGAGAATTTAACTCGATCACAACTCGAGTTAACTCGTAGAAATTTACCGTTGCGAATTTGTTTCAAATTCAAATTAGTGACAGCTGGGTTATTTCGTACAAAGGACATACCAGCATATCACCTTGCCACTAACTCTGCAATATGGAGACAAAAAGGACACGTGCTCCAATTATACATCAACAGCACGTTATCCTTGAAGCTTGCTCAACACGAAACTCCAACGGCTATCTTCATCCCAAGGCTATAAATATACCTTGTGTTCAAGCATGAAAATAACAACATTGCTTGAGAAAAAGAGAGACGTCGAAATTATCAAAGTGTTGAAGCTTACCATCTCCAGATTTCTTTGAATCTTCAAACACTTACAAGCCTTCAAGATTATCCAACCCGTAAAATCTCTCAAGCCCTTTGTAACACCATAGATTCATTAAGCTCTCTCTTCATATTATAAAGAGCTCTTGAATCTTGCACACAAACACATACACTGGTTATTGTCTAGGATTTGCTTCATAGAAAAAGATAGTTAGATTTGAGATTGTTTGATTCTCACTTTGTATTCCTTGTAACAGCTACTCAAATCAAATATACTATCTCCCTTAGAAAATCCAAGACTAACCATCTTGGTAGAGGACGTAGATCTTTAACGATTGAACCTCTCCAAATATCGTGTCATTTACTTTCTGCACTTTACATTTCAAGTTCTTAATCTTTCATATTATTTCTTGTGTTTGATCTTCATAGTTATCCAACACCATATTGAATTGTGTTTATAGTACAAATCTGCCTAAGCTTATTTTCAACCTTGCGGTCGACCACACTTTCACTTTTGCGGTCGACCACACTCCCCCTTTACTACTAAGCTTTTATACTTAGAAACTTCCGCTGTGCATTTTACTAAGCTTGAAAGTTGGTTTTTACTTGACCACACTTTCAGCCCAAGTAAGCCAAGGTTGAATTTTCAAAAAGAGTAGAAATTTTTATACAGCTATTCACCCCCCCTCTAGCTGTTTTCATACTCTTGTTGCACCTTTGGGACCAACAGCGTGCGCGTCTTCCCTTAGGTTTGGCCAGTAGTAACCTAGCGATATGATCTTGTCAGCTAAGGTTCTGGCCCCCGGGTGTCCGCCGCAAACGCCTTCATGTACTTCTGCCAAGAGGTTCTCAATTTCCTTGGGATAGACACACCTCAGCAAGGGCTTCGTGAAAGATCTTCGGTAGAGGACTCCGCTTATTACCACGAACCTTGGAGACCTCTTCTTTATGAGTTTAGCTTGAGCTTCATCTGCGGGGAGTTTCTCCTTCTCAATGTATTCAATGTAGTCATCGATCCAGCATCTCTCCTCTCTATCTAAGAGCATGACTTGTAGTCTTTCGTACGCAGGTTCCTCGGCATAAACTACATATGGACTGGTCTTAGACACATCCATGGTTGCCAGTTTGGAGAGAACGTCTGCGACTTGATTATCTTCCCTGCCTATTTGCTTGAGCTCGAAAAATTCCATCTTCTTCGTCATGTCCAGGACCAGGTCTCTATATTTGGTAAGGGTGGGATCTTGGGTGTTATATTCTCCCTTGACTTGTTTGACAACGAGTTGGGAGTCACAGAAAGCCGCCACCTTAGTTGCTCCATAGAAGGAGGCTAACTCAATGCCAAATATTAGAGCTTCGTATTCAGCATTGGATGCGGGGAACTTGAAGCGGATGGCGTCTTGCATAGTATATTCTCCTTCCGGGCTTGCTAGTACAACTCCAGCTCCGCTTCTTTCCTTTGTAGCTGATCCATCCGTATACAGGATCCAACAGTTGGATGGGAGTTCAATGGGAGAGTCTTTTTCCTCCGGTGCGTTTTGCTTTCGGGAGGTGGGGAGATGCTCACCCATAAAGGCAGTCTCGACCATGAAGTCAACCAATGGCTGTGCCAGGAGGGTCTTCCTTGGTTGGTAAATGATATCAAACTCAGTGAGAGCGATGGACCAATTAAGGAGACGTCCGGAGCCGTCCAACTTATGTAGTATCTTCTTCAGCGGTTCATTTGTGTACACGGTGATAGGATGTGCAGAAAAATAGGCACGTAGTTTCCTCGATGCAATGACTAGTGCGTACGCTATCTTCTCCACGTTAAAGTATCTGCTTTCCACGTCGGACAATGCCTTAGAGACATAGTAGACAGGCTTCTGAATTCCTTTGTCATTTCGAACTAGGACAGCTGCGACAGCATGATCAGTGGCAGCTAGAAAGACGTACAACATCTCACCGGTAGTCGGACTGCTAAGCAAGGGAGGGGAACCCAAGTACTCCTTCAACCGGAGGAATGCTTCGGAGCATTCAGGAGTCCAGGAGAAGCTCTTGGTACCCTTCAATACCTTGAAGAAAGGCAGTGACTTTTCAGCGGATTTGGCAATGAATCTTCCAAGGGCCGCGATTCTTCCATTAAGTCTTTGAACCTCCTTGATGGTGGTAGGTTCCTTCATGTCAATGAGCGCCTTTATTTTTTTGGGGTTTGCTTCAATCCCTCTTTGAGATACCATGAAGCCTAGGAACTTTCCGGCCGTTACTCCAAACACGCACTTGCTTGGGTTTAGCTTCATGTTATTAGCTCGGAGGTTGTGAATTGTCTCTTCCAGGTCGGGAATGTGACTGCCTTCCTTGGTCTTTATGACCATGTCATCAATATAAGCTTCCATGTTGCAACCTATTTGGCTTGCAAAAACTTGATTCACCATCCGTTGGTATGTAGCACCCGCGTTCTTGAGCCCAAAAGGCATCATGATGTAACAGTAGTTTCCCCCAGGTGTTTGGAAGGACGTCTTCTCAATGTCCTCTTCCGCCATTTTTATCTGATGATAGCCTGAATAGGCATCTAAGAAGCTGAGAGTTTGATGTCCAGCAATGGAATCAACCAACTTGTCAATTCTAGGGAGAGGATAGCTGTCCTTGGGGCAGGCCTTGTTTAGATCAGTAAAGTCTATGCACATACGCCATTTCCCATTTTGCTTCTTCACCATAACTACATTGGCCAACCAAACGGGGTACTTGACTTCACGAATTATTCCGGCGCTAAGTAATTTCTGCACCTCTTCTTTTATAGCTTCCTCCTTGTCCCTTGCAAAATTTCTCCTTGTCTGGGAGATAGTTTTTGCCAAAGGATCAACTTCCAGGCGGTGGAGGGCTACCTCTTCATTGATACCCCTCATGTCTTCGACTTTTCAAGCAAAGACGTCAAGACTGTTTTTCAAGAGGGAGATGATTTTTTCTTTCTCTTCTGGAGATAATTGGCCCCCGAGCTTGATTTTTTGTTCAGGGTAGTCAGGATTGATGACTACCTCTTCCAGTTCATCTACATGCTTCATTTCAGGACCGTCACGGAATTTTAGAGACTCAATAATGATCTCTCTAATTCTTCTCCCTTCATTGTCGTTCACGTTGAGGCCCTCTTCCTCCATAAGTTTATCAACATCGGGGAGACTGACCTTCCCTAGGTCATGGTTGGCCCCCGAGGTCTTCCTCGGATATGGGCGGAACTATGCCTAGGTCATCTGCAATTTCTTGGACCATAGGCTCTTCCACAGGTACAGGTAGGACTATGCCTTGGTCATCTGCAATTTCTAGGACCATAGGTTCGTCCTCATCTTAAAGCACCTCACGAATATAGCTAATTCTGGAGCTAGTTTCGGTGGTTTTCTGAGACTTTGAGACCTTGATGTTTTCCTCGGGGGTATCTATCTCCACACTTTTGGATTTTTTTCTGCTCTTCACGACATGTTCCAAGAAGTCTTTGGGGGTGACCCTCATACATCCAATCTCTGCCCGAGTGGGGAATTTAACTCGTTGGTGGGGAAGTGAGGCCACCATCCCCAGTTTAGCTTGACTTGGAATGCCTATGAAAACATGGTAATCACTAGTCAAATCCATGACTACGAAATTGACTGTGGCTTTGGCTAGGAAGGGATGATCACCGACTTCAAATTCCAGCTCCACAGTTCCCTTGGCTCCAACCTTGTGATTGGTGAATCCTTCTAGCCTTCCGTGATAAGGCTCCAGCATGGTGTCTTTCAAGCCCATCTGTTGGAAGGCTGAATAATATAGGATGTCACGGGAGGCCCCCGTGTCAACAAGGAGTCTTTCGGATTCAACATTGTCAATTCGGCCCTTTATCACCAAGGGTTGTTCACGAGTTGTCGGCTTCCAGCCAACTCATTAGGAGAGAAACTAATGACCTCTTCTGCTTTATGGATCCAAGCAGGAACATGGTATACTTTGCTCAGCTCGTGGATCTGGTCCCTTAGTTTTCTGGTAGAAGTTACCTCTTCCCTTATCACATGTAACTTGGCCCTAGGAGGCCTGCGGTCTTCATCCTCGCTTTTGTCGTCATCTTCACTTTCCTCTTCCTTCCGCTTCCGCTTGTTGTCTTTTTTCATGACATAACGATCTAACTTTCCCTCGTCGACCCATTTTTGGATTATTTTCTTGAGGGCCCAACAGCCATCAGTGGTGTGCCCGTGGTCTTTGTGAAAATCACAGTATTTGCTCATGTTACGAGGGAATTTTGGCTTGTCAGTCAGCGGACGGGGTGGAGGAAGGTCTACTAGCTGCATGATTTCAGAGATGGGTTTTGTAAGAGGGGTGAATTCAAGCTTCTCAGTGCTCCTTGTTCTATTTTCCCTTTGGAACCTTTGTCGTTTCCATTATCATTCTGGCGAGCGGCTGTCGCCTCTGTTTCTGTCTTGTCGCCTCCCCTTTTCTTTGTTTTATCTTCAGCCATGGAAATGGCATAAGCCACCTTGTATAAGTCGGACTTTGTTTGAGGTTCCCGGGCTGAGAGTTCATAAACGAGGGGACCAGATTTTAAGCCAGAGTTGAAACAAACAATGACCTCCCTATCAGTGAGGCTCTCTTCAACCTGATCTGCCATTTTTCGAAACCGATTATAATAGCTGAGGGTGGTCTCTCCCTTTCCCTGCTCAATGTTGGCCAAGTCGGCCAGTCTCATCTTCCTCTTACCAGCAGTGGCAAAGTGATCCAAGAACATTCTCCTCATGCCTCTCCAGCAATCGATGCTTCCTCTTTTAAGCTCACGGAACCAGGTCTAAGCTGTTCCGGAGAAAGTGCTCGCGAAAGCTTTACAGAGCAAGTCATCAGCAGTGGTGAGGAGATTCATAGTTTGTTCAAAACCTTGCACGTGGTCTTTTGCATCGGTAGTGCCATTGTACTTCTCAAAATTAGGGAGCTTGAGGTGAGGATTAGGTGGAGCCGAAGTTATCCTCAAGGAGAACGGACGGGTTGCCCAGTTATAGTCATCGTCATTGAACTTTTTTCCCATCTCCATGTCATCTAGTCTTTGCTTCAACAGCTCCCACTGCCTGGTTTCCACTCCCTTATCGCTGCTTGAGTGGGTGCTTCGTTGGGAGCTTCTGATGGATTTGTCCTTCAGGCGATCATTCACCCTACTGTGCTCCGCGTCATGTCGGTGACTGTCTCGTTTGGAAGGGGCCTTATCTCACTTCAGTTCCAGATCTTGGCCACCGAGTATCATCCTGTATGGTTCCGGGGTCCTTGGCCTAGCAAACTCACGAACACGGGGACTGGGAGAATCCCGACGATGCCGAGGAAGAGGAGAATCATGGCGGGATCGACGAGGACGAGGAGAATCTGGACGCCGGGGTGCTATGACTAGACGAGGTGGTGACATTCGCTGTTCGGGCGAGCCTTGTCCTTAGGTCCCTTGAGTTCACCTCCTCTTCCCTGGGAGTCAATTGGCTTCTCAGGTCAACTACTTGATCCCTCTTCTTACTGTCATGTCGAGGACGAGTAGGTTCCCGGGGGGGGGGGTAGTTCAGCAGTCTTGAGGAGAGGAGCTCGTTGCTCACCTTGTTCCCTTTCTAGGGGTTTGCCCACGGATGGCCTGATGAATTCAGCCATGGAATGCTCTGGGTCCAATTGCAAAAGAGCAGCCTGTGTTTCATACATTCTTTGCAATGTCTCCATTTGCCTATGTAACAAAGAGCGTCGGTCAATGGGTTGACTTCCTCCTGCTTGACCGGCGTCGGCATTCTTTGTTTTCTTCCTTCCCACTTGCTTTCCGCGAGCACGAGTGGGACGAGGAAGCTCAGCGCCTTCTCCCTCGGCATTCACCTGACCCTTGGAACGAAGGGTCATGGAGAGGGGAGGAGGGGCATCTGACTGAGGTAGAGGAGGAGGAGGAGGCATCTCCTCGGCTCTAGTGTTCCCCCCATTCACTTGGGTAGGGTCCTCAGCCGTAACACTCGTAAACTGTCCGTCCATTGTAAGTCAACAACAAATTACCAAGCGTAAATTTTCCAAAAATCACAATTTCCAATAGATCCAAATTTCTGGCCAAAATTAGGGCAAATTTTGACCACAAACCAACAGCCAATTGCGATTTTTCCAACACAAAAATTTCGGGCCGGAAAATTCGCTTCGGCGCGAACGAGGCAAATTCCGGCCGAATTTTACGAGAATCCGCGGTAACTTAGAAACAGAACCCAAAGCTTGATCCGAAATTTCGTTCAATCAGTAGAAAAATTCCGGCAAGAAATTTGGCTTTTAGCGAGCGTTTTCCAGGCCAAACAAAGGGTGTTTGAATCGATTTCCCGGCAATGGAACCAATTGATGATGCCAAAATCGTCAAATCAGCCCAACTCCAAGCGATGATTGCTCCGGTGATTACAAGACCTGAAAATAAGAGAAAACACGTAAACTAAGCCGGGGCGGATCCGGCTAAAGGCCCTCCGGCGTGAGAGTAAGTTCACGGTTTGTATGTGAGAAAACAAATTGACAGAGTTTTCCCAATGTAAAAAGTAACGTACCAAATAATGAGCCATGGGGCTTGTATTTATAGGGATGGATTGATAGAATCCATGTTGGAGTGAACTTGCAAAGAGATAAGATATAATCCTAAAAGAATTATATCTGATAAAGAATTATTGTTTGACTTAGTTTGGTGTAGTTGGTTACAATCCTGATTGGATCATGAATGTATAATCCTTGTTGTATAAGGACTGTGTAATCTGCTAGACGGAACGCCGAGGAACATAAATGTTTTACCTCGTCCTCAACAAAATAGGCTGAGGTGAATGATTCTGCTTTCTCGTCATTTGGCGATTACCAGACACATAAATATGTCGGGGTAAATGATTGTGTTTCCTCGTCACTTGAGGATATACCGAGGTAAGAACTTTTCCCTCCTCGTCACTTATGACATCTCGGGATATGACGGTTCAAGCATGATGATATAATGCCGAAGTGGATGATCCTCGTCATACGAGGAAAGTTTTCCTCGGCCCTGATACTTGGGTGTAGTATTATGTTTATGGCCCAATCCCTTTGGGCCCAGCTCGATCAAACCCATATTTGTATCTCGGTTTATACCGTTCAATATGTAATGACCGCTATTTTTTCAATCTTTTTTTCGTTAATAAAAGAGATGATGTTAAGTTTTGGGTGTAAGATGAGAAGATTGTTTGTGGTACAATGATAAATTGTATAAAAAAAAATTGATGATAAAAATGAAACACGCCTCAAAATATATATATACTTTCTCCGTCCCGGCCGACTTAGGATTTTTTGAGATGGCACGGGGATTAAGGAAAAGGTAAATGTTGTGAGTGTAATTTAAAAATAGGAGAGAGAATGAGTAGAGGGAATAGTAAATTATAATGGTGTTGTGAGTATTAAAATAATGTAGGAGAGAGAATGAGTGGAGAGAATAGTGATTTAAGGTTTCCATTTTGGGCCGTCCTAAGTCGGGTGGGACGCCCAAAATGGCAAAAAGTCCTAAGTCGGCCGGGACGGAGGAAGTATAGAACAAAACGAATTTTCCCTTTAGGTAAATATAATCTGGAGTTGTACTTTGGGTTGTCTTTATATTTCCCAATGTATTTTATTTCGATCGATTTTGTCATTCGTTTTTTCCGTACACCCTGAAGAGCATTAGATACATTTTGAATATATATACTCCTGTGCTAGCTCAAAATGCACACGTACCCATTTGAGTAGTGTCATTTATAAATCTCACTTTCTAAAATGTTGTTTTTTAATTATTATTATATTAATCTTATTGCATTTGTCATCTCACACAATTAAATTGTGAGTCTGATTGCAAATCTAGTGCACTTATCATATTCACAACTCACAACAGTATTTACACTCACAACATTTTCTAATATATATATTTCCTCAATTCTCAAACTCTTTAGTAATGGTGTACATTGAGTTGGGACAGAGAAAGTAATTACTAAAGGCTAAAATATAATTTATCTATCTCATTTTAAAGTTCTTAGTTTGATTTTTATGTTATTAAGAAACCAATCAAAAATCGGTCATCAATATCAAAAGCAGTGAGTTGAGAATATAATTATTCAAAACGCTATTCAAAAATTAAGTGAGTGAAAAGTAAATAGGTAAGTAATGATTTTTTTTTTGTAATTCTGTAAACTTTATAAAGACAAGATTTTTCAAAATATTGTTTATATTTTGTCAATTATAAATTAAATGACAAAAAGAAAAATAAGAAACTTAACTGAGAGTTAACTGAGAGGGATGAAATACGAATGTACTTAAAACATTTCCGTTAAGTTAGAGTAGGGTGACATTCATTTTAAACTTCGCCACAAAATGAAGAGTTGAACGGGAGAAGAGTGGAAACGACTGGTACTGTCACTGCAGTGACGGCGGCTGGGCGGCGTCGAAGACCGGGAGACGACGGATCGACAACAGGTTTGAAATTTCATTAACTGTTTCTTCTTTTAAGAAATAGATTGGTAAGAAATGATTCTCTCATTGCTGTTCTCTTCCATTTTTCCTATCTTCTAACTGTTGCATGAACTATGATTATCTTTTTAAATTGGAAGCGTTAAATTATTGAAATTGATTGTTACCATCCTCTGGAGTGAAAGATTTTGTATTGGAGCCTCACATTTCACCATATCATTTGTTGCCCATATGGTGTTTGTGAAAATGCTGTTTATGTTATGTGGGTAATGAAGCACCTATCTATGATGTAGTACTCTTGTCTTCCCACTCTACATTTGTCTAGCAAGTTCTGAAATGTCGGATTATGTAAACACATAGGGTCTGAAATGCAATTCTCATTTAACAAAACACGGGTCCAAGTTCAACAGTTCAACCTAATTGTTTGAATAACAATTTGGAAATGTCTCATGTAGTATAGGTTGAATGAATTCTACCTTGATAGTTTATAATATTGGACACACAAACTGTAACACCCCAAAACTTTGGTGGCCCATTTTTGTGGATCCCAAGCTTTAGGAACGTTACGATTCCCAAAACAATATCATTGACGACATTGAAATCAACATTAATGAATAACCTTCTCCAAAATATCCATACTTAACCCAGCCAACCAAGGAAGAAGAGGGAGTAATGGAGTAATAAGTAAACCTCATTGAGGTTTGTGATGGAAATGAAAATAGGTTGTTAAAGTGTTTGAATAGTCAAATGGGACTATCATTATGGGACGGAGGGAGTATATTAGATTCAGTGTAATGATGTTTAGAAAGAAAATCTTTGGGATTGAAAAGGCAATGAGCTCTCATGGTGGATGCACTCATATACTGCTATTTGAAGGTTTCCATACTTTCAATGTGTCACTCTTTTCCATGACTGTGAAGCTTAATTAGAGGCATGACAAACTTAGCCGTCGTTCTCTTTGGAAAATCCATGAAGATGCTTTTAAGTAGCAGTTGAGAAACAGGAAGAAAGATTGTCCTGCATTGGAATAAAGATGGGGTAAGAATTAGAATATTATCATTTTCAATTAGGGACTTACTGGAGATCTGCCAAGTGACTTGTAACTGGTTTTGAAGGTACCCTAGGAGGATTTGCAACATGCTTTCCCTGGTGAGTTGGAGGAGGATCAATAGAGTAAGGCTGTCAAAGAGTATGTCTTAAAGATTGAGTAGAACTTCAAGATACTAAGTAACTACTCCCTCTGATTCATAATAAGGGTCGTGTCATATTCTCCTTTTGACCCGTCCCAAAATAAGTGTTGCATTTTTAAAAAGGGAATTAGTTTTAGTGCAATTTTATAACAGTAAAAGCAATGTACGAACAAGTAAAACACATTCCTTAAAAGGTTTGAAAAGTTAACTTCCTTACTTGTTTTAGGATGGAAGGAGTAATTGACACTGGTTAAGTTTTTGTATGACATATAGATTAGGGATTTTCTCTCTTCGATTCCCCTACTTGTATACACCAGTCGTACAAACGAGAGAGTATGATGAAAGCAAATGACTAGGTTACAATTTTATTGGTTTTATCTGACATGATTAGAAGTGCCCTCTTCATTTCTAGACGAAGGCTATGTATCTCTTTGAAAAACTCATTCGACTGTTTAGATACTCTTTACTCTGTTAGATAGTTTAGGGAAAGGGGAATTATGAAGTAGAACACAAGAAGTAAAGAAGTAAACTCTACTAATATCTCTCAGTAAGAATCTCAAATAAGAAAATATTAATAGCCAACTTGGAGAATCTCCAAGGAAATAAAATACTTAATTAATTTCAGATGCTAGATACAAGCTAAAATTGACTCTTTTATAGATCAAAACTAATGCCAGACATCCTATAAATCTGGACCACTAACCCCACTTACCACTAACTATAAGAAGTGGCATAACAGCCCTACTAAAATGGAAAGACTCACAAATTAATAAAGAATAAATTCTTAGAAGACAACTTAAAAGTGGAACTGACTAACAAACTAGGACTCAGTCAACTTTATGTAACTTATTCCTACGTAAGAAATTAGTTTCTTATCACGTCTCCCCCCTTTGAAAGTCACCTTGTCCTCAAGGTGGAAACTTGGAAACTGGGCCATCAATAAATCATACTCTTCCCATGTAGCATCTTCAAAAGGGCGACCTTTTCAAGCAACTAGTAACTCCAAAATTTGTCCACCTGTCCAGCGAAATTCGAGCACACGCTCAGGCTGCAGTAACAATTCCCAATCATCTGAAATGGGCAAAGTGACCGGGGAAGAGGGAGCAGAGATCCCTTGAGCTGGACGCAACAGTGAAGTATGGAAAACAGGATGTATTTTTGCATCTGAGGGAAGCTCAAGTTCATAAGCAACCAGACCAATCTTCTTTAACACTTTATAAGGCCCGAAGAATGAAGAATCTAGGTGAAAGCTTCTCAAAACGTTGTTTGGAGAGATATCTTGTCTGAAGGGTTGAATTCGTAGCCAAACATAATCGCCAACATCAAATGGCAAGTCTCTGTGATGTTTATCTTTTTGTACTTTCATGCGTGACCGTACTTTCCTAAGATTTTCTGCTTGGAATGTCGAAGGAGCATTCGTAAGTCCAAAGGCATGACAGTGAACTCATAATGACCTGAGTGTGTTCGAAAGGCTGTTTTGTGAATGTATTTAGACTGGACTTGAATTTGATGATAACCCGAACGGAGATCTATCTTTGAGAAGTAAACTGCACCATTGAGTTCATCAAGCAACTCATCACCGTTCGGAATGGGGTACTTATCAGGGATTGTAATGCGATTAAGTTCCCGATAATCAATGCACATCCTCCACGAATGATCTTTCTTCTTGACCAGTAACACGGGACTTGCAAACGGACTAGTACTAGGCCTTATGAAACCTTTGGACAACAAATCTGCAATTTGCTTCTCTATTTCGTCTTTTTGAAAATAAGGCCACCTGTAAGGCCGTATATTGGGTGGCTGCGAGTTAGGATGGAGCACAATTGCATGAGATTGTGAACGGAGTGGAGGGAGTGAAGTCGGCTCTGCGAAAACATCAACATACTCCTCAAGCAAATCTTCTACATCAGCGCGTCTCTCATATGAACTAGTATGAGACTCCTGGTGCTTAATTAGGCTGTTAAATTCAGCTGAAAGTGGGGAACTTTTAGTAACCCCTTGAAGCTTATACTGCATACCATCAACCCAAAAAATCATAAACATCTGCTTCCAATTTGCTTGCACCGTGTTCAAAGAAGCCAGCCACTGAAAACCCAATACCATATCGTTACCAGCAAGTACAAAAGGGTAAAAATCACCAATAATTTTCAAATCTTGCACCTGAACATGCAACTGTTTGCAGATTTTGTGGCAGCATATTAAACTGCCATTACAAATCTGAACACCAACAGGAGCTATGGATTGAGTAACCAACTGCAATTCAGAAACCAGCGACCTAGCTATGAATTTGTGCGTAGAACCGCTATCAACCAAGATCAGAACTTCCTACTGCTTCAGCATCCCCTTCAATTTCATTGTGGTGCCTGATGCTTGACCAAGGAAGGCATGAAAAAAGATTTCACCCTGGGACTTGGTGTTTTCCACCTCCTCTCCATCTCCTGTACAATCAAATTCGCACATCGGCTCAGCTTCCTCATTGATTTCCATGATTTTCAAAGTATCTGCTTTGCAACGATGGCCAGGCATAAACTTTTCACTACACCTATAACAAAGTCCCTTATCTCTGCGGTTTTGTTTCTCCAAATCCCAAGCATTTGAAGACGACTTTTGCAAAGAGGAATTCAGAGGACACAGGTACATTCGAGCTTGCTGGTAAAGAAAGGTCTGTGAGCGCCCAAGCGTGAATCTTGAGCGTAATAATTAGAAGGAGGCGGAGTACGAGTCGGATAGATGATGATCCCGCTTCCTTCTGGCCCACTGATCATAAGGTTTTTAGCCTCATATTCACCGCAAGGCTCATAGCTTTGTAGATCGACTCGCTTCTGAATTCGAACATCTCCCTTCAACTCTTCCTTCAACCCATTCGTAAAGACGCCCAAGAGACAATGCTCGCCAATTTTTGACTCTTGTTGAACGTTTTGCAAACTCTTGTCGGTATTCTTGACCGATCCCGCTTTGTTTGATGCCACACAAATGCTCATCCGGGTTCTCAAATTCAGCAGACCGTAATGTTCCCGAAGCACTTGGTGAGTTTTCTTCCCAATACATCAACGTACGCTCCGTGCTGATCCAGCAAAGAGATCTAGTGCATCTCCTTCCAAATACATTGCAGAATGTCAACTTTCAACTCATCCGGGCCTGATAATACCGAAAGTATTTTTCTCGCCTTCAAAATCCATCCTCTCGGATCACCTCCGTCGAATTTCGGAAATTCAATCTTCGTGGAAGTGGCGCTGAGGGATTTTTCAGCCACCAGGAGTGTTATAGTCATCTTCTTCATCATCGTAACCGCGAATACGTGCCTTTCCTCTCGCTGCGGTTACTTCCTTCACCGCATTGACGTTGCTGGAAGAAGCCTTCGCACTACCCATATCGTGTTTAGAGCGCTGTAAATCGACAATGAGTTCGTAGAGCCGTCAGCGCAAGAGCTTCCTGGCGGGGTTTTTGTTGATCGAGGAATGCGTGTTCACCATCTCTCAACCAGGCTCTGATATCAAATTGTTAGATAGTTTAGGGAAAGGGGAATTATGAAGTAGAACACAAGAAGTAAAGAAGTAAACTCTACTAATATCTCTCGGTAAGAATCTCACATAAAAAAATATTAATCTCCAAGAAAATAAAATACTTAATTAATTTCAGATGCTAGATACAAGCTAAGACTGACTCTTTTATAGACCAAAACTAATGCCAGACTTTCTATAAATCTGGACCACTAACCCCACTTACCACTAACTATAAGAAGTGGCATGACAGCCCTACTAAAATGGAAAGACTCAACAAATTAATAAATAATAAAATCTAACAAATTAATAAAGAATAAAATCTTAGAAGACAACTTAAAAGTGGAACTGACTAACAAACTAGGACTCAGTCAACTTTCTGTAACTTATTCCTACGTGAGTAAGTAATTAGTGTCTTATCATACTCTAATACAAGGACCAAACTTCTTCATGTAAGCTTATATGGAAATAATGGGTTATATAGTTAATGAAATATGTTTTTTCCTCAATACTTTTTATTCTGAGTGATGTACATTGGATGCAACCAGGGGCGGACACAAGTATAGTTAAATGGGTGGAAGTGAACCCCTTATTCAAATAGTGTTTGTGGTTTAGTGGTTAAGAAATTAAGATTTTTGCTTGAAGATTGTAGGTTTGAGTCCCATATCAAGCATTATTTTTAACTCAAACCTTTATAGTGTATTTGTGCACCCCCTTACAAAATGCTCTGGGTCCGCCACTGGATGCAACGCATATCACATTTATTGATTGGTATGTGGAATGCAACCAACATTAGTTTATTAGTAAGAAGAAAGTGCGTAGCTGAAAGTTCACTTAATCTGCTTGTGGGGTGCACTCAACTGCCCGTTTGACAAGTGCACCAAACGTGTTCATTTAAATTGCACATATGATAGACCTCTATCATATATTGCTCGTTAAATAATTGCTGCTTAATGTATAATCTCGACCATCACCTTGAGCTCTCTCTTTATCTTTTGCATTATGGAGTCTGTTGTCACTCAAAATAGTCTGAATATTTGATTGCAGACTTTCATAGTGGTTTCTTAAACATCGAATTGTACTTGTGCTCACTGATACTTGTCTTAGCTTGTCATTATTCTTGCTTGATTTTTGTGCCCATTCCTTTATTTAAGTCACTTTGTTGAAATTTATAAATTATCGAGCCGGCATGACTGATAAGAACTGAGCCTAAAGCATGAAATATATACTGAGCAGAGTCATTCTCTATGTACATATTGTGTTATTTGGTTGATGAGTTGATTGTACTCATTTTCTATATGTATATAAATTTCATTTTTGCTGGGAGGTTCTTATATATTCCTTTTTATGGTGATTGAAACACCATGTCTGAATCCTGTCTAAAGTTGGGCCTTGTCCTTCAGTATTCTTTGTGCTGATAATACTAACCAATTTTTGTACTTCTGAAGAGGATCGCTAGAGAAAAACCACTGAATGGCATTTGCTTTTGAAGTGACGTTCAATATAATTGGACGACAACAAACTCTCATCCCAATCTCAAGAGATACAAGATCACTGAACTTTACTGGTTTTACTCGAATTAAACGATCCTTAGTTGCTATGTCCTCTTCATTACACAATCCAATCCAGTGCCATATGGAGAAGTCTTCGTCAATTGACTCGCCGAAAGATGGGCTCCCAATAATGGTAAATTGTGATTACGCTGTTGCTGCACCCTTTTATTGTTAGCATGTTGCAGTTATATTTGACATCGAGATACCAATCAGTGTATAGTGTCTTTGTTACTTCTCTATTTAAGAACCTAATTAACGAATTTGCACTTTTAAGATATGTTTGTATCTATCATCTAGTGTCCTGTTCATTTTCGCCTTTTGAAATCTGTTTTAGGTTTATCTCTTTCATCGTTTGCATGACTTTGTAAGAGAAAATGCTTTAGATTAACCATGGTTGATGAAATAGAATGCACCTTTTGAAGAAGACGAGTTACTGCTAGAAATGAATATAGGTTCTCTAACCTCTACAAAATAATTGTCCATAGAAGGATGTATTGTATCTTGATTCTTTTTCTTCATATTTTTTTATGATTTTACAATCCGCGTTCAGAAAGGTTTGATTTTTCACTTTTGTTTTTCAGGTCAATGGATGTACAGGGAAAATGGGAAAGGCAGTTATTGAAGCAGCAATGTCTGCTGGACTCCATCCTATTCCTGTATCGTTTGGGCGACCAGATGGTTCTAAGAAAATGGTCCAGGTTGGAGGGGTAGATATTCAGTTGTATCCTCACTCAGAAAGAGAAAGCATTCTAGCATCTGTTGTTGATGAATTTCCTAGTCTGATAGTTGTGGACTATACAGTACCTGCTGCTGTGAATGGTAAATACTCCCTCCCTTCAACATTAAGAGTCCACGTTTGAAAGTAAAACTTTTTAATTTTGTGCCTTTACGCTTTTATATTTCTTATCATTTATATTAAAGATATATATTTTCAAATAATAAGCAATAAAACTGCAAAATTTGAAAACGAAAGGAAATAAAAGAGAAATAAACAAATATTTGTAGCTTAACTTTTGAAAGTGAACTTTTCAAATGGAACATAAAAGAAATAGTGGACTAATAACGTGGTATTGGGGGGGAGCACTTGTTTTCAACTAATGGGAAATGGCCCAAGATTTACCTATTAATGTGATTATTGGTAAAAAAAAAAACATATTTAGAGTATGTTTTCAAACTAAAATATGTACAAGTTGATTCATTTTGTTTCCAAAACGGACTAAAATAACTTTTTCGGGAGCTAGGGGTATGATCAAGTTGAAATACTGCTTGTTCTTCCAATCCAAATAATATATTGCCTCTTGCATGCACGTGGATATTTTCTTGTGAGATAATCCTTGTGTACAACTCAATGTCAAAGAGCTGACTTGATATGCTCTGCATGTACTGTCAACAGTCCCTAGGCATACGTTGCTTATATAGGCTCCTGGCTTCACTGTATGATGACTGAGATCCTAATCATTTGGTGTTCCATACATTTGAAGTTCTATGTTGCGATGAAACTACAATGACTGAGTAATCTTGTCTTTATCAAATAACTTTATTGGCTAATTTAGTTTATTCTTGATGCATGTGCAGATAATGCTGAGCTATACTGCAAACTTGGAGTGCCATTTGTTATGGGGACTACTGGTGGAGACAGAGAACGACTGTATAAGACTGTAGAGGACTCAAATGTGTATGCTTTGATCTCTCCACAAATGGGAAAACAGGTGATTAAGCTTGTGATGCTTTTGGTTAGCTATAGGTGATCTTATTTATCTTGTCCCTAATATTCCTTTTAAACTCATGTTTGCTTTGCTTTGTTCAGGTTGTCGCATTTCTTGCAGCCATGAAAATTATGTCTGACCAATTTCCTGGGGCATTCTCTGGTTATGAACTAAAGGTAATAGTATATTTGTTTCCCATTGGTGCGGATCAAGACTCTTCTCAATATTGTATTTTTTATTGTACATGCTGGGCAGGTATGCATATGATTCAAATGCCATGTTATGGAAGTATGTTTGGCTTGTCTACATCAGCAATGGGGAACAAGTGCCAAAAACATTGAACAAAATATTCATATTTTAACTATACTATCTTCCTTCTCTTTGGCGCCCGACGAAATTGATAGCTCGTATGGATTTCAAACATTGTTGGAGTGTCAAACAAGTGCCAAAAACATTGATCAAAATATTCATATTTTGACTATACTATCTTCCTTCTCTTTGGCGCCCGACGAAATTGATAGCTCGTATGGATTTCAAACATTGTTGGAGTGTCAACATGAAATTTAATCTAGTATAGTCTAATCTCATCTCTAGTTCAACTTCTCAATGTTCAACTTTCTGATGCTTCTTTTTCTTGAAAACCTCTCCTTAAGGTATTGGAATCTCATCAAGTTGGCAAACTGGACATATCTGGAACTGCAAAAGCTATCATCTCATGCTTTCAGAAATTAGGAGTCTCCTTTGATTTGGATCAGGTATCCTCTGGGCTTTTATGGTTCATGATTATGCAGATACCTCTGTAGTTTTGTTAAAACAATGAGGTGAAATTATATCAGCTTCATCATTTATTTTTATTTTTCTTGGGATAGACCTCTTGAAAGTTGGACGAGATGTAGGGTGGTCACATGTTCATTCTCATTACATACTACTCTTAAATTTCATTTCTTTCATTGAAGCTTAGTTTTATGCGAAAATTATTTATCATCTTAGTCCATTCTTGAAATAAACGTATGGTATGTTGTTGAACTCTCTTTAGATAGGAGGTAAATTATTTCCCATTCTGTTATCTCTCACAACCTCTCTATAGCCCCTCTCATGGGAAACGGCTGATTTTCTCATCTTCTTCTTCTCCCTCTATGCTGGTGTGTCTGTCTTCTCCTTTTCGACGTTTTCGTATTCAATCTGCATGCACTCTGATGGGTTTACCATGTGAACCAGTTATGTGCTTCATCTTCTGTTTAAGTAGATGTGAAAGTTGTATAATGCTAGTACTCTAGTAGAAGGCATGTATATTAGATAGTACCCGCATCTTGTCTAGAGATTATTTCTACGATTTCTGAGGCTTAAATAATTTTGTTTCAAATTCTAGCGGGCTGCAGCTATTCTGTTCATTTCTAATCTCATTTATGTTCATAGTTGATTAGTGAGTTTTCTTTGCAAGTTGTGTCATGCATATGCCCGAGGACAAGGAGATAAAATCTAGAGTAAATGGGGATTTTTAATGTCTAAATGTCTCTACATACAGCCTAGGGACGTGAAATTACAATAATGTGGAGACATGCCTATGTTAAATTAGAGGGAAACATTAAGGGGGCTGAGGCCAGTGTACCTGACCGTTGTTTTTTAAGCATGGGTACTCCTACTATTTATTTGTAGCATGGCTCCAAGTACTGTCTAGTATATGTGGCCTGATCTTGTCCTTATCCAAGAGACAATTAATTAATGATACTTTTATAGTTTGTTGGTTTTTAATAAAATTTTTTCTATGTCAGATAGAGCACACACGAGATCCCAAAGACCAAATGGAGAAGATGGGTGTCCCAGAAGAGTACCTATCTGGCCATGCATTCCACACGTATCGCCTAATATCCCCTGATAAAACGTAAGCTCTCGGTTCGTCATATATACTCCTCCCTCCGTCTCATGATATATGCCACATTTGACCTGTCAACGTTTGTAAGGAATGTCCTTTACATGTTTGCATGTTACTTGTACAATGTGAAATATACACTTATTTTTTACACGCTTTCCTATCTAGAAAAGCGACATTTATTTTGGTACGGACCAGAAAGGAAAGAGCGACATTTATTATGGGATGGAGGAAGTATCAACTTTGGATTGACTTTAAAATTGTCAATAACTAGTAATCATATTTTGCTGTTCCCCTTTTCCAGGGTTTCTTTCGAGTTTCAGCATAATGTCTGTGGGAGAGCAATCTATGCAGATGGTGCAGTTGATGCTGCACTCTTCCTCACAAAGAAGGTGATAATACTAATCTACATCTCTCTGCATTCAATCCACTAACACAGGCTTGCCTTTACATAGCTTGATTGACATACAAAACAATCTACTGTTTTATGGACGACGGCAACTTTGACTGATATATCTGATACAACATCAACAACAACAACAACAACAACAAAGCCTTAGTCCTGCATGATTTGGGGTAGGCTGACATGAATTGTCAACGAAAGGATGGGACGAAAAAGAACTAAAAAATAATTAAATAAATAAAATTGTGAAATCTAAGGAGAAATTAAAAGAAGAAATAGGTGGGAAGGAAGTTTGGAAAAAGAAAAAGAAGAAAAAAAAGAAAAAAAAAGAAAAAATAATAATAATAAAAATCAAACACCATCATCCATATGAATTTTCACCTTCCACTTGATTCTCTTCAACGCCTTAATTTTTTCAATCCCAAATGGCCCATATCGCTTTCAATCACTCTTATCCATGTTTTCTTATACATTTCCCTACCCTAACCATTTTATCGATTATCCATTTTTCTGATAATGATTGTTCAAAAGAAGAAACAAAATATTCACTATAAAGGTTAATGAGTTTAAGCCTTAAATAGTTTTGGTTAAAGAAAAATGCCTTAAAAACAGTTTAATTTCTGTAAAATGTGTGTTCTCAACTCTGTTTCTGCTACATTCTTATTGTGCAAAACGTTGTGTTGATGCAGATCCAATCAAAAGCAGAGAAGAGGATCTACGATATGATTGATGTCTTGCGCGAGGGAAACATGAGATAATGATTGTTTTTACCTTGAGCCTTTTTTTTTTAATTTTTATTTAGGATCCTTTAGCAGTACATTAGTTGTAGAAAGCTTATGACTGAAACGAGAGTTGGGTGTTAATGCAGTTTTGGATTGGTAATAAGAACCTCAGTTGTTGTTGTTGTTGTTGTTGTTGTTGTTGTTGTTGTTATGATACTTATTATAGTTGGAGACGAAAGAAACTAGACATGAATGATGGAATTCTGAAGCTACATTGGGTTTTCACCCTTTACTTTCTACTTTGAGAATCCTTTTAAGATGATGTTCAACAATGGCCAAGTATTACTCATTTCGACCCATAATAATATTAAGTGTTAAATTGTCATGTTTTCAAAGTCAAAATTTTCCCGTGTGGGGGTATTTTAAAGGCCAATAATAGGATCATGTCCAGGTTTATCTTAGGGAGGCATTTGAGCTTAGCAGGTCATTGTTTATAAAGACATTCGTTGAAGATCTGGTTTAGGGTTAGACACTATTCTATTCGAGATGTCTTGGAATCTTTTATTGCGGCGAACAGATTGTTCACAATTGTACGTAGAATTTCTCCTCTTTTGAAATACTCTATAACCGTTGTGGAGCGATATCTTATATGATTTTATTAATGAAATGGTTATAGGGTTTAGATAAAATCTCATGCAATGCAAAATCTTCCGTACGTACACCAACTAGGGGAATAAGTTAAAGGAAATATTTGGACTCCCAAAAATGGAATCTCGTTGGTTTCCCTTTCCCATTGGATTGTCAATAAATAAATATAAAAAACCTAGACTTTGTTAAATATGATAGGGAGATGGGGACCATGATCTGAATTAGTACTACTTGTATCTTGTCTTGTTCAATTATATAGAGTGAAATGAAAATGACGTGTGGATCGACTTTATGCCCACAATTATCTTTTCTCTCTCTCTCTCTCTCTCTCTCTCTCTCCCCCACCCCCCGGTCTGTAAACCAACTCATCCGTTTGTGTCCTTTTCTCTGTTTGGCAAAAATTATATTTTATTCACTAAATTTTAGTTTTTAAATGTTATCATTGAACTATTATTTTTTTAAACGTTATCACTAAATTTCTATATTTTTTAAATATACTTATTCTGTAGACAAATTCGCTAAAAAATCTAACAAAATTGAACCACATTGTCTCACATTACTAATTTCGTTAAATACAATTTAGGGTAAATGATTTTTTAGGAAAATTAATTTGTAATATTTTCTATAAACTATTTGCTTATGACATTTTGCATTAATTAATTTGTATTCTTTACATATATGTTAAAAACGTTAATATATTGATTGAAAAACTTAATAAACATTAGTCACATGACCAAATTTCTTTAGGTATTTAACAAATTTGTTAACAGATTGAGCACATTTTAAAAATTATGAAAGTTTAGTGAGAATATTTTGAAAAATATTAGTTAGATGAGAACATTTTGAAAAAAACTAAAATTTAGTGACTAAAATATGATTCCTCCGTTCCAGCCGAGTGGAGATTTATTTCTTTTTTGGTCCGTCCCAGTCCAATAGAGATTGTCCAAAATGGAAGGGAATCTTTACTATTTTTTCCACTCATTCTCTCTTCTATTTTACTTTTACACTCATAACACCAATCAAATTACTATTCATCTCACTCATTCTCTCTCCTATTTAATTTTTCATATTCACAACATTTCTTTTCATTTTTTATCTCTCTTACTTTTTCTTAATCTTCTTTTTATGCTCAAATTTTTAGTATCCACTCAATTGGAACGGAGGGAGTAATTTTTGCCTCTCTGTTTCTTCCATCTCTTCTCAACTTGCAATGTGATTTATCCTATTGTGTGTGTGTGAGAGAGAAAGATTATAATAATATAATAAAAACTGAATTGCGTTTAAAAATAGATACGGACATTCTTGATGATGGATGGTCTAAATTTAAGACACTAATAAAAACTCAAAAGATTTGGTCAATTTTGGAGTGACAATTCCACTTTCCAGCTGCATTTTTCAAATAATCAAAGTATTTTATTGACCTACAATCAGAGTAGTTAATGATAAAGATACACATTCCAAATCATAGTTATTGTTACAACCGTGTATATATCTTTTATTTTAGTTACATATCTTTTATTTTTGTTGTAATCTTTTATTCTTTTGTAATTATCCTTTCCTTAGTTTGTTACAACCGTGTATATATAAACCTACTGTGTACATCAATAAAAGTAATTCTTCCAGTATTCTTCTCTTCATGGTATCAAAGCAAACACGATCCTAATTTTTTTTCCTATCGCCTCCCCTCTTCTTCTTCTTTCCTTAACCGACTTCCTTCTTCTCTTCAATGGCTGGATTAGATCATCAGTTTCTAACCAATGCCGCCAATCCCAACACCCCTCTCATCATCGTCTCTCTGTCCCATATTCTCAAACTCACCCCTACAAACTACATCTCCTGGAAGGCCCAAATCGAGGCTACACTATTTGGCCTTGATCTCTACAAATTCATTGATGTCACACATCTTGCTCCGCCCAAAAATCTACCTCCCAAACCCGCAACCCCAACACCCGATGCCACCCCAGCCACACCACAATCTGGCTCCACCACTGATTCCTCCTCAAGCGACCAAGCCTCCAACCCTGCCTACACATCTTGGTTCCGCCAGGACAAATTAATTTTAAGTGCTTTGGCTGGAACCCTCTCACCACCAATCGTCCCTCTCATCTCTCTCTGTCCTACCTCTCTAGATGCCTGGAAAACCCTCTCTAAAACCTATGTCAACCCTTCCAAAGGACACTTAAAACAACTCAAAGACCGCCTTCGAAACATCACCAAAGGACCTCGCTCGATCTCTGACTACATGCAAGAGATCAAAAACTGCACTGATCAACTTGCTTCCTTGGGCCGCCCTCTTGAACCTGATGATATCATTGACCGTATTCTCGACCAACTTAACGACCCCGATTACGACAGTGTTATTTCTGCCGTCCAAAACCGTGAAAACCCCATCACCTTTGATGAACTCCATGAAAAGCTTATTACCAAGGAACTTGCCCTTAAACTCAAATCCAAATCCTCTCCCTCATTCCCTGTGTCTGTCAACTATGTCTCCAAAAACACCAATAACCGAAACTTCAACCCCAAACAACCCTCACCTGCTCCTGGCATCCTGCCCAATCCCAATCCCACCACCAACACCAACTCTTCTCGGCCTCCCTTCAAGGGCCGTTGTCAGTGGTGCAAAACACCCGTCCACTACCTCTCCCAATGTCCTATATTCCGCCAGCAATACCCCCATGCCAATATCCCTAATCCTACTCCTTCCTATGGTTCCTCTCCGAACAACCACTCCAATCCCTCTCGCTCTACCTTCCGACCTCCCTCAGCCTCTCTACCTTCTGCTCACACTGCCACCGTCCACAATCCTTCTCCGCTGCCTTGGCTACTAGACAGTGGAGCCACCAACCATGCAACAAATGACCTTGACAACCTTGCTCTACATTCTCCATATAATGGTACCGAGGAACTGCTCATCGGTGATGGAACTGGCCTCAACATCTCTCATACTGGTTCTACCTCATTCTCCACCCCTTTCTCTACTTTTCATTTAAATAATGTTCTTCATGTTCCTTCTATCTCTCGTAATATAATATCTGTTTCTCAACTTTGTCGTGACAACAATATTTCTGTCACCTTCTTACCCACTTGTTTTCTTGTGAAGGACATTCGTTCGGGCAAAATCCTTCACCAAGGTCCTCTTAAGTCTGGCATCTATGAGTGGAATCGTGCTTCTCCTTCTACTCACTCCGTCACCCTGACAACAACAAACTGGCATCACAGTCTTGGTCATCCGTCCTATCCAATTCTTAGGCATATTAGCAATAGTTTCAATTTAAATGTCCCTAGTTCTTCTTTATTTCATTGTAATTCTTGTGACTGTGTTAAAAGTCACAAACTACCTTTTTATGAGAATTCTATTACTTCCAATGGTCCCCTTGATGTTATATACAGTGATGTCTGGACTTCCCCTCTCTATTCTTTTGACAACTTTAAATACTACATCATCTTCGTTGACCACTACTCTAAATACATCTGGTTCTACCCTCTCAAAAATAAAAATGATGCCACTACTGTCTTTAATCACTTCAAACCTCTTGTTGAAAATTTTTTTAACCGCTCCATCAAAACTATCTTTAGCGATAATGGCGGTGAATATATTGGTCTTCGTTCTACCCTTGCTGCTCATGGCATTAATCACCTCACCTCTCCTCCTCACACTCCTGAACATAATGGGTACTCCGAACGCCGCCATCGACACATTGTCGAAACTGGCTTGTCCCTTCTCACCTTCTCCTCCATGCCTTCTCACTACTGGCCTCTTGCCTTTAGCACAGCCTGCTACCTTATCAATCGTATGCCTACCCCAACACTAAATCTCAACTCTCCCTATCTTATACTCCACAAACAATTTCCAAACTACATGAAACTTCACAGTTTTGGGTGTTTATGTTACCCTTGGTTACGCCCTTATACCACCCACAAACTGGAACCTCGGTCCTCCCCTTGTGTCTTCGTTGGTTACTCTGCCACACAGAGTGCCTATTATTGCCTTGATCCTTCCACCAACAAAATATATTGCTCCCGCCACGTCAAATTTCTTGAACATCTCTTTCCATTTGCTAATGCTTCCGCATCTAACCCACTGCCTACTTCACCCTCTGTTGATACATGGTGCTCTCACTTCCTTTCCATACTCCCCCCTCCAATAACCAATACCCTGCCGACCCATTCCCCACCACCGCCTCCCTCACAATCCCCTTCTCCTCACTCCACCATACTGCCTACCCCTACCGCCCCATCTTCTTCTTCCCCCATATCTAACTCTCCACCCTCCACATTATCTCCCTCTGCCGCTGTACCAAACTCCCCTCCTTCCCCGCCTCCTCTTCCACCCTCTCGGCCTACCACCCGGCTTCAAAACAACATTCGCAAACCCATCAATAAATTGAACCTCCACATCTCTCTTCCCCCCACCCATTCTGAGCCTACTACCGTTATCCAAGCTCTCAAAAGCCAAGTCTGGCGTGAAGCCATGAATACCGAATACACTGCTCTTCTTCAAAATCACACTTGGGACTTAGTTCCTCCTTCTCCCTCTCATAATCTTATCGGATGCAAATGGGTCTTTCGCACTAAATATAAACCCGATGGCTCTATCGATCGCTACAAAGCTCGCCTTGTTGCCAAGGGTTTCCATCAACGCCCTGGCATTGATTATTCTGAAACCTTCAGTCCTGTCATCAAACCCGCCACTGTTCGTCTTATTCTTTCTCTTGCCATCCAAAATGCCTGGCCTCTTCGTCAAATAGACATCAATAATGCCTTCCTCCAAGGTACTCTCACGGAGGATGTTTATATGGTCCAGCCTCCTGGTTTTATTAGTCCCACTCACCCTCCTCTCTCTTGGGTTCCGCAATTGCATCTCTGACTCCTCTTTATTCACCTTTCATCACTCTCACTCTCTTATTTACCTCCTAGTATATGTGGATGATATTATTATTACGGGATCTAATCCCTCCATTGTCAATTCTTTTATCTCTACACTTTCCTCTCGCTTCTCTCTTAAAGATCTCGGTGATTTATCCTACTTTCTTGGTGTTGAGGTTATTCCCCATCCCGATGGCATCACTCTTAGCCAACACAAATATATCCAAGACCTCCTACTTCGTGCCAACATGCATGAAGCCAAGCCCGTTCCCACACCTATGACTCCTGACCCTCCTCTCCATCTTCATGCTGGCACCCCTCTTCCTAACCCTACTGAATATCGTACTCTGATAGGTGGTCTACAATATCTCTCTCTCACCCGTCCTGATATCTCCTATGCTATCAACAAACTATCTCAATTTCTTCACTGCCCTACTGATATACATTGGGGTGCACTCAAGCGTGTACTCCGCTATCTTGTGGGTACCTCCTCCCACAGTCTTCTTTTACAACGTCACTCTCCTTTCAACCTTCATGCCTTCACTGATGCAGATTGGGCCGGTAATAAAGATGACTATACATCCACTACTGGCTTCATTGTTTACCTTGGAAAAAATCCTATTGCTTGGAGCTCCAAAAAGCAGCGCACCCTTGCTCGATCTTCCACAGAAGCCGAGTACCGCGCCATCGCTGCCACCACGGCTGAGGTTCTTTGGATTCGTAACTTATTGCAGGAGCTCACTCTTCCTCTCTCTTCTCCACCGACTAAATATTGTGATAACATGGGGGCAACCTATATCGCTGCCAATCCCCGCTTTCATTCTCGTATGAAGCACCTTGGCTTGGATTATCATTTTGTTCGAGAAAATGTTCAACAACAACTTCTGCGGGTAGTTCATATTTCTGGCAGTGATCAATTGGCGGACGCCCTGACTAAGCCCCTTCCTCGGACTCGTTTTTGTGATCTCATGGTCAAGATTGGCCTTACTTTCAGACCGTCCAACTTGAGGGGGCATGATAAAGATACACATTTGTGATGATGTGCCACCAAATTTCGCGGGAAAGAATTCCGATTTTTTGTGTTTCTTTGAAAAAACCAAATAAAACCCGGAAAAAGAACGGAGTCGCCACGCCATTTTTGTTTTAAGGGCCAAAACTTTGAAAAATGCCCGAGATTAGAGATTTGGGTTCGGAGGTCATGTTACACGCCGGGAAGGACGTTAGTGTGCACCCGGAATGCCTCGTAAAACGAGTCTTCCAAGCTGAAAATCATTTGTGTGTGTGTGTATGTGTATTTTGGCCAAAATAAGTTGAAACTCAGAAAAGTAAAAATTGGGATATCTTTTTAAGACTTTAAACTGGTCCCATGATTTTTTGGAAGATTTTTGGATTGAGATTTGGTACTCAAAAGACCTTTTGAAGTTGAGAGTCACTTCTGCCAGAGTGAAAAAGGCAGTGGACCTTTGATTTTGAAATGGATTCAAGGGCCTTAAAACTTCATAATCTGGATAAACTCAAAGAATGAAAGTTGTTCCAGACACCTTAAATAAGATTTTTACGAAGGAATTTTCCATTTTGGAGAATATTTGAGGGGTCAAAGCCTTCTGGAAATCTCATATATGAGATCTGGATTCCCAGAAGCTGATGAACTGGCCTCTAAAAGAAAATTTGAAAAGAGGAGTTTTACTCACCCAAAAAATAAAGTAAAAATATTTATGGAAAGCTCTGGATGTTGGCTACAAAAAGTGTTTTGTAGTCAACACCAAATTCTAAGTTTATCTGTGTCCAAAAATTAAGACAATGGACTGGGGTCTTGGAAAATTGCTACTGGACAGCAACTTCTCAAGAAAGAAAATATGATTTTAAAGGGGGTTTTTGCATCCATGCTTGTCCCCATTTCCCTAGGTTTTGGTTAGTGATCACTTGACATTTTAGTGGTGAATCAACTATACCAAACCATCCTTGGGGTACATTAGGACTAAGCACTTCATTTGCTTGGGAAGGGGAATTTTATCCTTTGAAATCAAGATTTGGTGCTTGAAAATGGTTTTTAGGGTTTTGAAAATGTGTTTTCTTTGGAAAAAAGTAAGAACACTTTGAAGAAAATGTTGATCCTTGTAGAAGATCATCCATGGAGATGAACTTCCATGGTGATCTTCTTGGATCTAAGACAAGAAGAAGAATGAACTACATTTTGTAGCTTGAAAATGCATGCATGGAATGAGAGAATTTAGGGTAAGGAGAGGGAGGTTATACCTATCTTCCTTGGTTTTTTGGTGTTTAAAGGCTTGAATGCAAGAGTGTTTGAACTTGAGAGTGAGTGGGTGTGATTTGAGTGAGTGAAAGTTGGGAAGATTCAAGAGAAAAAGGTGACAATTCTTAGGGAATTCTCACTGTTTTCTCAAGTATTTTCGCCAAATGCTGTGAGTTGTGTTCTTGTTCTTTTTCATTTTTGTGACTGGAGGGCTCAATTTATAGCCCTCTGAATTTTACAATCCTATCCGCGCGGATAAACCCTGCAGCGTGCACTGTTCATTAAATGCTGCTCCAGGCTTTGGACACAAGGAATAATCTTTTTAAAATTCAAATTAATCAGCCAGTTTTTGTTTCCAGCCATTTCTTTTTTTGGTTTTTCTTATTTCTTTTGCTTTTTTGATTCCTTTCCTTGGTTTATCTTTTTTTGGCAATCCCTAATCTACCCTTACTTGGTTAGAAATGTTAGGAATGTTAGGAATTGTTAGAAATGTTATAACTTTCGTTAATTTTCTAACGAAAATTCTAACAAGCTCAAATTGGAGCACTTACAGTAGCCCCTCGGCGGCCAGGCGCTTTTCCGAAGGAAGCGGGGTCGTCGATAAGAGTAAGGCTCCATATTTGACGGGATGATCGAGTGATCGGGTGGCTGAACCTATTTAATAGGCTACCTACGTATCCCGAATGGGAATCAAGCCAGTCGTAGTTCGGGTCTTCGACCCTGGAGATGATGGCGTTTTAGGTGCCTCGAACCTGATGAGCGAGTTCTGCAGTCGGTTGCTGGAGAGAAACTCTGCTGGGGATAAGAGATGACCATTTTCGGTCGGAGGGCTATTCGCTCTGCTGGGGATAGGAATGACCCTTTTCGGTCTGATGGCTATCCGCTCTGCTGGGGATAAGAATGACCCTTTTCGGTTTGATGGCTATCCGCTCTGCTGGGGGATGATTGTGATTTATCGCTTTCCTAGTGTTGTGTGTGATAGCGTCTTAGGTGCCTTGAACCTTGACGATGGCGTCTTCGGTGCCTCGGACCTTGGATGATGATGGCTTTTTAGGTGCCTCGAACCTGGATGGTGATGGCTTTTTAGGTGCCTCGGACCTTTGGAGATGATGGCGTTTTAGGTGCCTCGAACCTGGATGGTGATGGCTTTTTAGGTGCCTCAGACCTTGATGATGATGGCGTTTTAGGTGCCTCGGACCTTGATGATGAAGGCGTTTTAGGTGCCTCGAACCTTAATTTGAAAAGGCCTTTTGGTGGACTTCGTCTGCTGCCGAAGGAGAGGGTGACCGTTTTGGTCGGGGGGACTGGACCTAATGATTAGTGGGAATCAAGCCCTTTCGTAGTTCGAAATCTACTCGAGATTTCGTTGGCTTTGCTGGGGATTTCGTTAGCCTTTGCTGGGGGGAAATCAGACGTATTTATAGGGGAAAATCGGTCTTACGTTTTACTGCCGGGGAATAATTTTGATGAAAGATACGGGATTCCGTTATCTTTCTCGGGGAAATCGGTCTTACGTTTTACTGCCGTGGATGATTTTGATGAAAGATACGGGATCCCGTTATCTTTCTCGGGGAAATCGGTCTTACGTTTGACTGCCGGGGGTAATTTTGATGAAAGATACGGGATTCCGTTATCTTTCTCGGGGAAATCGGACTTACGTTTGACTACCGGGGATTGATTTTGATGAAAGATACGGGATCTCGTTATCTTTCTCGGGGAATCGGTCTTACGTTTGACTGCCGGGGATGATTTTGATGAAAGATACGGGATCCCGTTATCTTTCTCGGGGAAATCGGTCTTACGTTTGACTGCCGGGAATGATTTTGATGAAAGATACGGGATCCCGTTATCTTTCTCGGGGAAATCGGTCTTACGTTTGACTGCCGTGGAATGATTTTGATGAAAGGGGGTTGACTTTGGTTAACTCTGTTAAGTTGGGGACTGAACGGCAGAGTCCTGGAATTTTAAAGGGCAAAAGGGTCATTTTGACCCTTACAATCCTGTCCGCGCGGAGAGGGTTTGAAAGTCAGAGGGTCTTAATGAGGGGCCAACGCCCTTCCTCTTCCCCATTCAGTTTTTTCAAAAATTACGAGAGAGAAGGAGATTTTTCGCCAAAACCGCCATTGAAGGCCAAAAAGCTTGAAAATTCTTCCATTTTTCTTCGATTTTCAAGCAATGGAACACGGGGAAAGTGTTTTTCAAGGCCAAGGACGTGGCCCGGTAGCGGAGATACGATTGGAGCTCGTCCGAATGAGGAGGCATTATACTCTTTCGCAATCGATTGCGGAGGAGTCATACCCCGATGCTTGGCAACATTGGGCCACCGATCCGAGTCTCCGAACGGTATTCTTCGAATCCTTTTGATTCCTTTGTCGATTCTTACTTGGAATTGGATTTTGGGTGATTTTTGATTTTTTTTTTTTTTGAAAATTCGAATGATTGATGTTCTTGGCTTTGAATCTTGATTTTGATGCTTTGCATGTTGTAATGAGTTTGTTGGTGTTCCAAAATGTGCATTTTGCTTGAGAAAAGAATTGGCATTTTGCCAACATGAGATGATGATATGAATGTATGATTTTTTTTTTTGAAAAGTGGGACGGATTTTTCCTCCCGTTGATTGAATGCATGTTATTTTATGAAAACGGGACGAAGTTTTTGCTTCCGTTGACTCTTTGTGTGAATGTATGAATGTAGGATCTTTTTTTTTTTTGAAATGACGGATGATATGCATGTTATGAATGCACTTTTTTTTTTTTTTGAGAGTGTGATTTTCTATGAAAAGTGGGACGGATTTTTCGTTCCCCTTTGATTGAATGAATGACTTGAGAGATTGTTTATGTATGCTATTTCATGAAAGATGGGACTGTGATGTACCCGATTTTTGAAATCAAACGGAGTCGCCACGCCATTTTTGTTTTAAGGGCCAAAACTTTGAAAAATGCCCGGAATCAAGAGATTCGAGTTCGGAGGTCACGTTACGCGCCGGGAAGGACGTTAGTGTGCACCCGGAACGCCTCGTAAAAATGAGTCTTCCAAACATTCAAAATCCTTTGTTGTGTGTGTGTGTGTGTGTGTGTGTTTTGACCAAAATAATTTGAAACTGGGAAAAGTGAAAATTGGGATCTCTTTTTAAGACTTTAAACTGATCCCATGATTTTTTGGAGAATTTTTGGGTTGAGTCTTGGCACTCAAAAGATTTTTGGATTTGAAAAGCAATTCTGCCAGAATGAAAGAAGGCAGTTGACCCTTGACTTTGAAATGGACTTAAAGGCTTCAAAACCTCAGAATCTGGGGAAAGTCCGAGAATGAAAGTTGCTTAAAACACCCTAAATAGGGTTTCTGCAAAGAAACTTTCCATTTTGGAAGTAATTTGAGGGGTCAAAACCTTCTGGAAATCTCAGATGTGAAATCTGGATTTCCAGAAGCTGATGAACTGGCCTCTAAAAGAAAAATTGAAAAAAGGAGTTTTACTTACTCAAAAAATAAAATAAAAATATGTCTGGAAAGATCTGGATGTTGGCTACAAAAAGTGTTTTGTAGTCAACACCCAATTCCAAGTTTTACTGGGTCCAAAAATAAGAAAATGGACTGAGGTCTCAGAACAATGCTACTGGACAGCAAGATGTTCTTGAGGGAAAATGTGATTTTTGGGGGATTTGCATCTATGTTCACCCCATTTTCATCCCTAGACTTGATACCACTACTTTTTATTGAGTGGTTATCATATTCAAGTCATCCTTGGGGAATTTATGGGGTTGAAACATGTCCTTTGCAAAGGGAAAGGGGGTTTTGTAAAGATGAAACCAAGGAGAAAGAATTGACTAAAGATCTAAAATGTGGACCATTTGAGATGGTCATTCATGAAGATGAACTTCAAGATGACCATCTTAGGTCAAAACTCAAGTTAAACTAGACATAAAATAAGTCAAAGTAAGAAGAACAAGATGATCAAGAGATCAAAAGAGAATTTTAGGGTTTTGAGAAGGAGGGCTTTACCAATGGTGACACCCTATCTTCCTAGGCTTGGAATTTGACTTGAGGAGTATCAAGATTTGGTGTTTGGCTTGAGGAGTATCAAGGTTTGGTGTGTTTGGTATTTGATTGGGAAAGATTCAAGAGAAAATGGTGGCAATCTAAGGATTCCCACTGTTTTCTCTCTATATTTCGCCAGAACTTCGTTGCTGTGAGTAAGTTGTGTTGTAAACTGAGAGAGGAGGGTTTAATTTATAGGCCCTCTAAAAACTCAAAGATGTCCGCGCGGAGGTCCCTGTAAAACGTGCCTGGTGCATTAAATGCCGCTCCAGTGCTTTGAACAGAAGAATATTTTTCAAAATATCGCAGAAATTGTTTTTCAACTTGTCAAGCTTCGGGATTTTCTTAATTCTTTTGCTTTTTTGGATTCCTTTTTTGGTTTAACTTTAAATAGCAAACCCTAACCTACCCTTGCTTGGTTAGAAAGGTTAGAGATTGTTAGAAATGTTAGAAATGTTAAAACTTTCGTTAACTTTCTAACGAAAAGCTACCAACTCAAATTGGAGCACTTACAGAGCCCCTGGCGACGGTGCTTTCGAAGGAAGCGGGGTCGTCGATAAGAGTAAGGCTCCATATTTGATAGGATGATCAAGTGATCGAGTGGCTGAACCTATTTAATAGGCTACCTACGTATCCCGAATGGGAATCAAGCCGGCCGTAGTTCGGGTCTTTGACCCTGGGAATGATTGTTTTTAAGGTATCAACCTGGAGATGATGGCGTTTTAGGCGCCTGACCTTGAAGATGATGGCGTTTTAGGTGCCTCGAACCTTGAAGATGGCGTTTTAGGTGCCTCGAACCTTAGAGATGGCGTTTAGGTGTCTCGAACCTTGATGGTGGGGATAGATGGTCCTCTCGGTGGACTTTGCTTGAAAGGATCGGTCTTACGTCCGTCGCCGAAGGAAAGGATGACCATTTTGGTCGAGTGGCCGGACCTAATGATAGGCTACCTACGTATCCCGAATGGGAATCAAGCCGGCCGTAGTTCGAAATTTACTCGAGATTTCGTTGGCTTCGCCGGGGAAAATCGACGTATTCGTTGGGGAAATCGGTCTTACGTTTTACCGCCGGATGATTTTGATGAAAGATACGGATTCCGTTATCTTTCTCGGGAGATCGGTCTTACGTTTTACCGCCGGGGACGATTTTGATGAAAGAAACGGGATTCCGTTATCTTTCTCGGGGCACTCGGTCTTACGTTTAACCGCCGAATTTCTTTTGAGAGGGTATGAACCTAAATGGGAACTTAGTTCAGAGTATGAACCTAAGTTGAGGTTCGGTTCAGAGTATGAACCTAAATGGAGACTTAGTTCAGAGTATGAACCTAAGTTGAGATTTGGTTCAGAGTATGAACCTAAATGGGAACTTAGTTCAGAGTATGAACCTAAGTTGAGATTTGGTTCAGAGTATGAACCTAAATGGGAACTTAGTTCAGAGTATGAACCTAAGTTGAGGTCTGTTCAGAGTATGAACCTAAATGGAGACTTAGTTCAGAGTATGATCCTAAGTCGGGATTTGGTTCAGAGTATGAACCTAAATGGGAACTTAGTTCAGAGTATGAACCTAAGTTGAGGTTTTGTTCAGAGTATGAACCTAAATGGGAACTTAGTTCAGAGTATGAACCTAAGTTGAGGTTTTTTACCCGATGGAGGCTATTTGAAGGTGTTCTTGGGAAGACTCGGGCTTACGAGAACCATCGGAAGAAAGGTGATCAATGTCGGCCAAGTGGATGGACCAAGGATTGATCAGATTCCGGGGGTCACCCGAGGATTGACTATTTTAGGGAAGTCGTCCTAGAGATTGATCAGATTTGGGAGTCACCCGAGGGATTGACTATTTTAGGGAAGTCGCCCTATGATCCGACTATTTTTGGGAGGTCGCCCTATGATCCGACTATTTTTGGGAAGTCACCCGATCTGATCGACTTTTTGGGAAGTCGCCCTATGATCTCGACTATTTTTGGGAAGTCGCCCTATGATCCGACTATTTTTGGGAAGTCGCCCTATGGTTTGACTATTTTTGGGAAGTCATCCTATGATCCGACTATTTTTGGGAAGTCGCCCTATGATCTGACTATTTTTGGGAAGTCGCCCGGTTTGACTGTTTTTGGGAAGTCTCCTATGGTTTGACTATTTTTGGGAAGTCGCCCTATGGTTTGACTATTTTTGGGAAGTCACCCTATGATCTGACTATTTTTGGGAAGTCGCCCTATGGTTTGACTATTTTTGGGAAGTCGCCCTATGGTTTGACTATTTTTGGGAAGTCGCCCTATGATCTGACTATTTTTGGGAAGTCGCCCTGTGGTTTGACTATTTTTGGGAAGTCGCCCTATGGTTTGACTATTTTTGGGAAGTCACCCTATGATCTGACTATTTTTGGGAAGTCGCCCTATGGTTTGACTATTTTTGGGAAGTCACCCTATGATCTGACTATTTTTGGGAAGTCGCCCTATGATCTGACTATTTTTGGGAAGTCGCCCTATGATCTGACTATTTTTGGGAAGTCGCCCTATGGTTTGACTATTTTTGGGAAGTCGCCCTATGGTTTGACTATTTTTGGGAAGTCGCCCTATGGTTTGACTATTTTTGGGAAGTCACCCTATGATCTGACTATTTTTGGGAAGTCGCCCTGTGGTTTGACTATTTTTGGGAAGTCGCCCTATGATCTGACTATTTTTGGGAAGTCGCCCTATGGTTTGACTGTTTTGGGGAAGTCACCCTAAGGTTTTGACTGTTTTGGGGAAGTCGCCCTATGATCTGATGATAATGTTCTTTTAGAAAAGTAGTTGACTAAGATATGCTTTCATACCTGTGCTGTGCTTACCTGTAGTTGCCGGAAGGACTGAGGCTACTACCGATGTTGATGAAGAGTTGTTAAGTTGCCGTTCGTGGGACGGTTTCGCCGACGATTTGCAGTCTTTGGAAGCATTTTGACCTGAAGGAGGAGTTTGGTTGAGTCTGCATCTTGCTGGTGATCGTCAACCTTGTAGAGGTGGTTGAGCTTGTATTCACATTGGGACTTCTTGCTTTTGAGAACTTGGTGTCTCTGACCGCATTGTATTGGAGAGCTTGGCGTCTCTGACCTTCTTGCCTTGGAGAACTTGGCGTCTCTGACCGATTTGTATTTGAGAACTTGGCGTCCCTGACCGATTTGTATTGGAGAACTTGGCGTCTCTGACCGATTTGTATGTGAGAACTTGGCGTCTCTGACCGACTGGCATTTGATTTGCATTTGAGAACTTGGCGTCCCTGACCGAACTGTATTTGAGAACTTGGCGTCTCTGACCGAATTGTATTTGAGAACTTGGCGTCTCTGACCAACTGGCATTTGATTTGCATTTGAGAACTTGGCGTCCCCGACCGATTTGCATTTTGAGAACTTGGCGTCCCCGACCGACTTGTATTCGAGAACTTGGCGTCTCGACCGAATTGTAGACACCGGAGGTGGTCTTCATCGGGGGCCGTTTTCATCCATTTGTGGACATTGGAGGTCGTCTTTAGCAAGTTGCGCACGCCTGAGCTTGTCTTTGCCAAACCGTAGATGTTGGAGGGCGTCTTCATTCATTGGAGGTCGTCTTTGGTGAAGATCATCCTTGCCGAAAAAAGGGGGGTTTGATTTCACGTTTGAATTCCCGCATTCGTTAGTGAAGAGGAAGATGCATATATGGCATTCATGATGACAGATGCATGCATGGAACCAAAAATGATTATGGGATGATGCATTTACTTGCTTTCGAAGATGCACTTAGCCTAAGCTTCCGGGCAGAAAATTATGATTTATGATCTTCGATGATTTAGGATTATTCCTATTGACTCAAGTTTTCAGTGCATGCTACATGAGCCCTCGGGAGATTTTTAGTGGGGATGCATGGGTATGGAGACCGCTTGGAACAAATTTTGATCAAGTGGGGGATGAGAACCCTTGATCGCGATTTAAACAAATGTTGTTGGTGAGGTTTTGTCAAGAATATCACATGGACCTCAATCTTGATGAGATTGGATTCGGATCCCGGTCTTGATTGAAACTTTCCCTCTCATTCTTGGTCATTTCAAGCCGATGCCGACGCACTTTAGGGCCAACGTTGATACGAGTGAAGCTTCTTTCATTTGGATGAGCCGCGACCTTGGCCGAAACCTTGTCCTGAGGATGATTTGATGGAATTGCTAATGCCGGGAGAAACCCCGATCTTGAATTCCGATGCTACGGAAGCCGCCGTGTACCAAGTTCAAGCCGAAATTCTTTCTTGCGACTTGATAAAATTCGGGTCCAAAAGACCATCTTGACAAAGCCCCTGATCCCGAGTAGGCAAAGTCCAGATTTTGAAGAAGCGATTTGGCGAGTCTATCTCGTGGTGAAGAACCCAACGTGGACCCAAAGATGACTATATAAGCCCCACTTGAAGAGTCGCTACAGAGAACCCGGGAGAACCGCTTAGCAAGCCCCAAAGATGAAGAAATTCAGAGTAGTCTTACGTAGGGGAACCCATCTTTTCGCACCTTAGTCAACCGCCATCGGACAAGACTCGTAAATGTTTACGTGCAGGGCATATCTTTTGAAAGACGGGAATGTCTCCCGAATTTGTGTATGACACTCTCGCTTGGTTTGACTCTTTTGAGAGAGTATAAGCATCACAAGGTGTGGAAAAGTGTATGGAAGCCCCGCAGTACGTAAAGACAAAGTGTTTGGCTCTATTTCCCTATGATGGAGAGAGAGAAGACTTGTCGAGACACTTGAAAACTTGTCTTATTCATGATGATCACAAGGCCGCTTAAAACCCTTTGTTAATGTTCGGGTTATTCAATCCCTAAATCCGATATGAACAAATATTTTGATTAATCACAAGGAGAAAACCAACCGATATCGAAAATCAAGCTTGGAAGGGCGGAAAGTGTATAGGGACGATCCTTCGATGAGACCGGATTTTTTTTTTTTTTTGAGATTTGTTTGTGATTTCGACCGACCATTTCGGTTGCCTACGTTCCTCCATTATGAAGAGCTCAGTCGCCGTAGTTCGGGCCTATCCCGAATGAAAAGAGAATGAATGTTGAAATTCGAGGGTCTCGAGGACCTTTGGGGATTTTGAGGATTTGGAGGATTGAATAACATATCCCCTTAGAGTGTCCATGAAAGACACGGATGCGAAGCCCCAGCTGGGACATCCACGGCAAGTGTTTGTGAGGAGAAATGAAATATGCTCACATGAAGGGAAGGGTTGAATTTGCACAATCTTTGATTGGTAATTTTGAACCAAAATGGATTAGATTCCAATTTAAGCAAGCAATGAAGCATTAATTTGATCCCGACATCGAGGATATTAGAATGAAACCGCTATCCGATAGGGACCGTAGTTGGGTTTCCGGGCTTCGATCGGCCATCTAGTGATTTTGGGAGATTATGACCTCTTGAGATGAGAGGTCGGCTAGGCCTTTTACCGACCGAACCTCTAAAGATGAGAGGTTGGCTCACGGACGTGTTTGGGAAATCTATGGCGAGGAAGATTGATTGCCTCCAAGAATGAGAGGTCGATTTTGACTTGGCCAAGGGCAAGGGTAATGGTGATGGGAGTATCCTCTAAAATTGAGAGGATGGCTTGGGATTGGTTTAAGGTAATGATAAGAGGAAGTCCGAGCTACCGACAACTTTTTGCGATCTTGCGAGAATTCAGCTCCTTTTTGATCATTGGAGAGCTTCTTGAGATGTCTGGACTTTTGAGTTCTTCTTCTTTTTTTTTTGGAAGGCTTCCCGAGGAGCTTGGAATTATATCCGAGATTGTGAGGATTTTAAAATCCTTCTTTTTTTTTTGTTTCTTTTTTTTTTTTTTTTTTTTTTTTTTTTGTTTTTTTTTTTTTTTTTTTTTTTTTGTTTTTTTTTTTGTTTTTTTTTTTTTGACTTGGAAAGCTTCCCGAGGAGTTGAGGATTATCTTTGTCCTTCCTTCATGGCTTGAGATAATTTGCGCATCGCCGATTCTCGAAGCTAACTTCTCGGGCTCGCTTGGACTTTCTCTCGCATGGAGCAAAAATGATGGCTAAACCGGGTTTCAAAACACGCCGATCTTGAAATGAGAGGGTAGTGTTTAGTAAGGGTGAGGTAATGGCTTTCCTATGGGTGAAAGGTTTCAACCGCAATCCCTACCGGATGACCTAAACGAGATTAAGTCTTCATTGCTTGCTTAAGCTTTATATGAGAAAAGATCCATGCAAATTCATCGAGCAACGAGATGATGATGATGAAAGGGATGTGAGCATATGAGATGCAAGATGGGGAGTTGGTAAGCCCCAATTTGGGAAGGATATCAATTGATTTTCTCACTCCGATTAGTTTAAATATTAATCATTTTCGAAGAATTAGTGGTTGAGCAAAGACAAGTGATCATTTTGGATAAAACCATTTCAATTAAGTGTAACGTGGGTGCGCAAGTGATGTCTCGAGTCTAGCAAGAAAAGAAAAAGACTTATATTAAAAATTAGACACTTAACCACTATGTCCAAAATGGACTACAACGACAAATGTCCAGAAGGACTTAGGTGAAAGAAAAGTACTAGAACCTACGAAGGTTGACTCAAAAGACTATTTTAAAGATAGGTAGCCCCCGCCTAGCCGCTCTTTGCCGTTGAACCATGCATCTATTCTTCGACGCCGGAGACGGGAGCTATTGCAGACCTTTCCATCAGATTTCCTTGGCAACTTTTTGCTCAATCCAACCATCTTCATTGCCTCGCGATGACCGGTTCATTGACCTTGCAAAGGGACGAGTCAAACTCCATTGTGCCCACAAGGCTTGAACCACCAAACTCGATCATGTTGACACTCATGTTGTTAGGGAGCGGGTTATTGATAGTATTAGGTCCTTCAGCATCTCTAACCTCCCTTGCTCAATCAACCCTTGGATGGCCTTTTTCAGGGGGACGCAATCATCCGTCAGTGCCCATGGTACCGATGAAAGGCACAATGCTTGGAGGTATCCAAAGGAGCGTTGGGGTTTCTAGGCCGATAATTTTCCAAAGGCCTGAGCAAACCTTCTCTCACCAAACCTCAAGATATCACTCAAAGGCATCCCAAAGTTTCTCAAGTCTGGAGCCGGATCTCGGATGCATCAGCTTCTTGGGAACAAAGGAAGTGGCATTGTTACAGCCCCGTCCCGCGTAGCCGATCGCCTCTTTGCCTTTAGCGAAAGTGAGAGTAGTTTTGGAGGGAGGAGCCCGATATCCGTAGGTGTGTGCAGCAATGGCCGCCGATTGTAAGCCTTTTCAAACTTAGCCCCGGAATTAACCATTGCACGCAAGCCGCCGTAGGGGAAGTGGCCGAGGGAAGCTCTCAAATGCGGCTTCAAGCATGACCGAAAGATGTCTAATCGCTCCTCGTCGAGGGAGGAATGGCCATTTCACCGAGCTTTAAGTTCCATCTCTTATAGAAATCCCCAATATTCTCATTAGGCGCCGCATCGTTGTTTGCAGTGTCAACTCGTTTGTCTCCCACTCCAAGTTGGCTTTATACTTATCTCGTGAAAGTACCGGTAATTTGTTCCCAAGTAGCCCTAGCTTCAGCCGCAATCGGAAAACCATTTCAAAGCCCCCGACTTCAAAGAGAGACTAAAGTAATCGGCCAACCGCCGGTTTGTGCATCCCTTAGCCTTCATTGCCAAAGTATAGGTGTCCAAGTGAGTTTTAGGGCATGCACTCCCGTCAAACAATTCCAGAGTGGGCATCACAAACTTGTGAGGCAGGGGGACAATCGAGCCTGGATCTCGTAGGCCGAAGAGCGTTGTTCTTTTTGGCGGTCAATTCAAGAATCAGTGCTTTCATTTCCTTGTGTTGCTCCATAAACCAAGCCAATTGGGGATCCAAAGGCGGAGCGGGAATTCCCGAGCCGATATTTGAGCTAGGAAGAGGACTAGCCGTTGGTGGTGCATTGGTGGAAGGAATACCATATCCCTGAGCATAGGTGAAAACCCGTCCTGGCCCAAATTACCCCTGGGAGTGTAGGTAGGAGCTTGGGCAAAAGGATAGAACCCAAAGCCGACTTGCCGTTGGCTTCCAATCGGCAGAAGATGGAGGCAGATCTCGAGGTAGCCATATGGCTTGGATTTTCGGAGCGAGGCCCATAAGTAGGCTTAAGTGCGGGCCGTTGTCCCGGTTGTTGAATTGCATGGCCGGTTGTGGCGAGGATGCATAACCGAGAGGATACTGTGGTCCCGGTGATTCGGATGAAACCTGGATGAAGGCTTGATAACCCATAGAAGTCTGAGTGAGAAATGGGATTTGTGAAAGCCGCATGAGGAGCAACCGAACCAGCATCATTCTCGAGGAGGGGCTCCCGATCGTTGCCCGAACCAATTGTGGCGGCATTCCAAATCGTGGCCGTGATGTGAAGGTCCGGATTGATTGGTCCCGAACCGAGGTGGGATTCCATTTGCCGTGGCATTCCGAGGTATCCCCAACCATGAGAAGACATTCCGTACCGACTTTGCCCCCACCGAGGAGCCGTGAACCGATTCGCCCCATCAGCCGCATGGATCCAAAGGGTCTCGCATTGGGAGCCGGGCCGAACTAGGGATCGAGGAGCATGGGCTCGTGGTAGTACCGTGGGAGGCCGGTGGTGGCATCCCCGGAGTAATCGGGCGACCGAGATTGGGATTGGGGTCATCCTCTTCTTCCACGGTGAAGGTGCCATCGGGATTGAGGCCGGCGGCCAAACCATGGCTCTTAATAGCCTCGATAAGGCTATTCACCAGTGCTTCCCGTCGCATTCTCATCTCGTTCGCTAACCGATTCCATTGCTGCTCGTCCGAGGAGTCCCGGAGGCGGAGTGACGTTGTCCCCATCGCTACCACCGATGCGTACATTCTCAAACCCGGAGTTGAAACAAACGGCGAAGCCGACGAGGCACTTCGACTCTTCCCAACCGATTAAACGGTGACCCGTGCCCGAAACCAAGCTTTACGCGGAGTCGCGGGGAAAGACACGAGGGTTCGATGGCGGGAATTGAAGGAGGGTAGGTGTTTGGGCTCAAGGCTCATGCAACATGCAATTATTTGTTCATGTTTACTTAAAACACGTTTTATTAACCTAATCGGTTGGAAAAGATTGCTTCTTCTTTTTTTTTTTTCGAACTACTCGATTCCCGGATCGCCGGGCCCCGTCACTACGTCTATAAGCCCCTCGTATTCCACTCCGTATTTCGACCTCCTGTGTGGATGCCCCGGCGAGGGTCCTATAGGGCAAGCGGGTCCCACCGACCGAAAGAAAAACGATCCTAAAATCCTGGCGGGTAATCGAGTCTTAACGAGCATTCGATGTAAATTACGGACAAAGCTGACGTCAAAGTCAAGATCATGTCCGAGAGCTCGACAAAAAGTCGGCATGATTTGGACCGATAAATGTCCACAATTGATCTTGACTTGTCGTCGCTAAGCCGTAATTAGGCATGGAATAGTCATTAATCCTTGATGACTCAGTGTCAATGCCGGGAGTCGTGTATAATTTGTGCCGCCGAGCCGAAGTCAAGGCGCCTGGCCAATATCTTGGTCAAAGTCCGCGGCGGAAAACCGGCGTAACTTCGACCGATTAGGGTCCCCGAAAGATATTGAGTCGGTATGCCGACAAAGGCTTGAAAGGAAAGGTCTATACACGGACAGGGCATGACACGCACTGCACTAAAAACCAACCTGTCTCTGACAAAGTGTGTCACGGACAAGCGCATGGTCGACACGAGGCTCCATGGGATGTTTGGGTAGTCCCGTGCTCATCCGAGAGGCGTAATAAGACCAAACGGACCGCGACAAGGATTTCCCGGTTAAGGACGTAGTGTGCAAAGTGTACGGTCACGTGCGCGTAGTGTGCAAGCAGCCTATATTCTTTTCCGAGTAAAATAGAGATTTTTTTATGTGTCTTAAAAGGCATGATGCATGATTTTTTTTTTTGAAAATTTTCTTTGGAAAATCTTTTTTTTTTTGAAAATCCTTTTTTTTTGAAAATTTTTAATGAACACATAAGCACATAAGCACAAAATTCCGACAGCTAGGGACATTATTCCGACAAATAAAATTTTGACTTTCTCCGAGGCGGCCAAAACAACATGAAAATGTGCAAAAATCAACACACACACAAAAATGATTTTCAAAGCCGGGACGGAAGCTTGACCCTCAAAAGCTTTTTTTTTTTTTTTTTGAAAACGGTGATACCGGTGACGTGGGATTGTTAGACCACAATTTATCCCCGACTCGTGTTAGGAGGCGATAACGGAAAATTTAGTGGTTTCCACCAATATACCAAATACCATTTTTTTTTTAAAAAAGCTTAGTCCCCAATGCCGAGTCGCCACCGTGATGATGTGTATCCGAAAATTTTCCCATTTTTTGTTTGAAAAATCAACGAAACGGAGTCGCCACGCCATTTTAATTTTGAGGGCCAAAACTTTGAAAAAGCCCGAGATCAAGAGATTTAGGTTCGGAGGTCATGTTACGCGTCGGGAAGGACGTTAGTGTGCACTCCGACGCGCCTCGTAAAACGAGTCTTCCAAGCTGAAAATCATTTGTGTGTGTGTGTGTGTGTGTGTGTGTGTTTTGGCCAAAATAAGTTGAAACTCAGAAACGTAAAAATTGGGATATCTTTTTAAGACTTTAAACTGATCCCATGATTTTTTGGAAGATTTTTGGATTGAGATTTGGTACTCAAAAGACCTTTTGAAGTTGAGAGCCATTTCTGCCAGAATGAAAAAGGCAGTGAACCTTTGATTTTGAAAGGGATTCAAGGGTCTTAAAACTTCATAATCTGGATAAACTCAGAGAATGAAAGTTGTTCTAGACACCTTGAATAAAGTTTGTGCGAAGGAATTTTCCATTTTAGAGAAGATTTGAGGGGTCAAAACCTTCTGGAAACCTCAGATATGAGATCTGGATTCCCAGAAGCTGATGAACTAGCCTCTGAAAGAAAAATTGAAAAGAGGAGTTTTACTCACCCAAAAAATAAAGTAAAAATATGTCTGGAAAGATCTGGATGTTGGCTACAATAAGTGTTCTGTAGTCAACATCCAATTCCAAGTTTTACTGGGTCCAAAAAATAAGAAAATGGACTGAGGTCTCAGAACAATGCTACTGGACAGCAAGATGTTCTTGAGGGAAAATGTGATTTTTGGGGGATTTGCATCTATGTTCACCCCATTTTCATCCCTAGACTTGATACCACTACTTTTTATTGAGTGGTTATCATATTCAAGTCATCCTTGGGGAATTTATGGGGTTTAAACATGTCCTTTGCAAAGGGAAAGGGGATATTTTGTAGAAATGAAATTAAAGAGAAAAAATCAATTTAGAGATTTAAAATATAGACCATTTGAGATGGTCATTCATGAAGATGAACTTCAAGATGACCATCTTGGGTCAAAACTCAAGTTAAACTAAACATCAAGTAGATCCAAGTAAGAAGAACAAGATGAACAAGAAGTCAAAAGTGAATTTTAGGGTTTTGAGAAGGAGGGTTTTACCAATGGTGACACCCTATCTTCCTAGGCTTGGAATTTGACTTGAGGAGTATCAAGATTTGGTGTTTGGCTTGAGGAGTATCAAGGTTTGGTGTTTGTATTTGTTTTTGGAGTGAGATTGGGAAAGATTCAAGAGAAAATAGTGGCAATCTAGAGATTCCCACTGTTTTCTCTCTATATTTCGCCAGAACTTCGTTGCTGTGATCAAAATGTGTTCTGTAAACTGAGAGAGGAGGGTTCAATTTATAACCCCCTGTGAGAGTCAAACATATCCGCGCGGACAAGGTTGGTCGCGTGCACTGTTCTTTAATTACAGCTTCAGGCTTTGGACAGGAAGAATAATCTTTTCAAAATTCAAATTAATCAGCCAGTTTTTGTTTTGTTCCAGCCATTTCTATTTAGGGTTTTTCTTATTTCTTTTGCTTTTTTGATTCCTTTTCTTGGTTTATCTTTTTTTGGCAATCCCTAATCTACCCTTACTTGGTTAGAAATGTTAGGAATGTTAGGAATTGTTAGAAATGTTATAACTTTCGTTAATTTTCTAACGAAAAAGCTACCAACTCAAATTGGAGCACTTACAGGTGGCCCACGTGATCTTGCAGTATCATAGGGGCCAGTGTGCTTTGAGAATTGGAGGAAGCAAGCTGGCCCCCTCTGAACCATGGAGCCTGAGAAACGAACTGTCCCATTCCGAGATGGTGACCCGAGCGATCGATGTTGTGAAGTAGTAAACCGACCCTTCCAAGCCGCGGGCGAAAGCCAACCGACTCAATCCCGGTGGTGAGACCCGAGAGGCACCGGGGCAAAGTTGACCTAGATCGGACCGAGGAGTATCGAGCGTGAAGGGCCGAGATGTACCGAACCGACCAATTCTAGATTGATGGCCCGGGCCGACCGAGGTTTTGGAGTAGCGAACCGACCCATTCCAAGCCGATTGAAACCCAAAGGTGAAAACCTGGGAGGTGCCGGGGGAAATTGACCAAGATCGATACGATGGGGCCGAGAGGCAGCCGAGTGATAGGCTTGGGGATGCTTGGCCCATTAGTAGTTCCACACGAAAGGGGACAGGCATTTGATGGTAGTTGGCATGCCCGGGAGGGTAATTAGCTCCAATCTTCGCATCAACCGTAAAGGTTCCATTAGGGTGGTGAACAATTGCTAGCCCCCGGGTTCTCGATACTTTCCAATAACCGATCGATCTCGAGCCTCTTGATTTTGTCTTATCTGTTCCAACATCTCGATTCCACTGTTCGGCATTTTGCGGATTTTCGGGGTGTGGAGTTGTACGTCCCCACCGTTCTCCTCTCGAGTTGGTCATTCAAACTTTGAGCTAAAGCGAAGGAGGAAACTGATGAAGTATTTGACTTCGGAATGACCGAGCCGAACAAACGATGACCTGGGTCTCGATCCAAACTTTGCTTACTCGTGGAAGGCACAAAAGGGTGTGGTTCAGACTCGGAAAGCGAAACAGTTGGTGTTTGGGCTTAGGGCTCATGCAAAGATGCGCTTATTTGTTCTTGTTTACTTAAAACATGTTTTATTAACCTAATCGGTTGGAAAAGATTGCTCTTCTTTTCGCGAACTACTACGATTCCCTGGATCGTGGGCCCCGCCACCACGTCTATAAGCCCCTCGTATTCCACCCGTATTTCGACCTCCCAGGTGGGCGGCCCGGCGAGGGTCCTATAGGGCAAGCGGGTCCCACCGACCGAAAGAAAAACGATCCTAAAAGTCTGGCGGGTAATCGAGTCTTAACGAGCATTCGATGTAAATTACGGACAAAGCCGACGTCAAAAGTCAAGATCATATCCGGCTCGACGAAAAGTCGGCATGATTTGACCGATAAGCGTCCACAATTGATCTTGACTTGTCGTCGCTTAAGCCGTAATTAGGCATGGAATAATCATTAATCCTTGATGACTCAAAGTGTCAATGCTGGGAGTCAATGTATAATTTGTGCCGCCAGGCCGAAGTCAAGGCGCCGGTCAATATCTTGGTCAAAGTCTCGCGGCGGAAAACCGGCAACTTCGACCGATTAGGGTCCCCGAAAGATATTGAGTCGGTATGCCGACAAAGGCTTGAAAGGAAAGGTCTATACACGACGGGGGCATGACACAGACCGGACTAAAAACCAACCGGTCTCGGACAAAGTGTGTCACTGGACAAGTGCATGGTCGACACGAGGCTCCATGGGATGTTTGGGTAGTCCTGTGCTCATCCGAGAGGCGTAATAAGACCAAACGGACCGCGACAAGGATTTCCCTGGGTTAGGGACGTAGTGTGCAGTGTAAGGTCACGTGCGCGTAGTGTGCAAGCAGTCTATCTTCTTTTTCTGAGAAAAATAGAATTTTTTTTTATGTGTCTTAAAAAGGCATGATGCATGATTTTTTTTTTGAAATTTTTTTTTTTGAAATTTTTTTTTTTGAAAATTTTATGAACACATAAGCACATAAGCACAAAAATTCCGACAGTTAGGGACATTATTTCGACGGTCAAAATTTTGACTTTTCCGAGGCGGCCAAAAACAAACACGAAAATTGTGCAAAAATCAACACACACAAAGCAAAGGATTTTCAAATGTTGAGACGGAAGCTTGACCCTCAAAAGCTTTTCCTCCTTTTTTTTTTGAAAATAATGATACCGGTACGTGGGATTGTTAGACCACAATTTATCCCCGACTCGTGTTAGGAGGCGATAACGGGAAGTTTAATGGTTTCCACCAATATACCAAATATCATTTTTTTTTTAGAAAAAGCTCTTATCCCCAGCGGAGTCGCCACTGTGATGATGTGCATCCGAAAATTTTCCCATTTTTATTTGAAAAAATCAACGAAACGGAGTCGCCACGCCATTTTTATTTTGAGGGCCAAAACTTTGAAAAAAGCCCGAGATCAGAAATTTAGGTTCGGAGGTCACGTTACGTGCCGGGAAGGACGTTAGTGTGCACCCGGAACGCCTCGTAAAAACGAGTCTTCCAAACATTCAAAATCCTTTGTTGTGTGTGTGTGTGTGTGTGTGTGTTTTGGCCAAAATAAGTTGAAACTGAGGTAAGTAAAAATTGGGAACTCTTTTTAAGGCTTTAAACTGATCCCATGATTTTTTGGATGATTTTTGGGTTGAGATTTGGAACTCAAAAGATTTTTGGAAGTTGAAAACCATTTCTGCCAGAATGAAAAAGGCAGTTGACCCTTGACTTTGAAATGGACTTTAGGGCTTGAAAATTCCAGAATCTGGGAAAAGTCCGGGAATGAAAAATGTTCAAAACACCTTAAAAAAGGTTTCTGTAAAAGAACTTTTCATTTTGGAGATGATTTGAGGGGTCAAAACCTTCTGTAAATATCAGATCTGAAATCTGGATTTCCAGAGACTGATGAACTGACCTTTAAAAGAAAATTTGAAAAATGAAGTTTTACTCACGAAAAAAATAAAGTAAAAATATTTCTGGAAATCTCTGGATGTTGGCTACAAAAAGTATTTTGTAGTCAACACCAAATTCCAAGTTTATCTATGTCCAAAAAATTAGACCATGGACTGAGGTCTGAGAAAATTGCTACTGGACAGCAACTTCTCAAGAAAGAAAATATGATATTAAAGGGGGTTTTGCATCCATGCTTGTCCCCATTTCCCTAGGTTTTGGTTAGTGATCACTTGACATTTTAGTGGTGAATCAACTATACCAAACCATCCTTGGGGTACATTAGGACTAAGCACTTCATTTGCTTGGGAAGGGGAATTTTATCCTTTGAAAATGAGATTTGATGCTTGAAAATGGTTTTTAGGGTTTTGAAAATGAGTTTTCTTTGCAAGAAAGTAAGAACACATTAAATAAAATGTTGATCCTTGTAGAAGATCAACCATGGAGATGGACTTCCATGGTGATCTTCTTGGATCTTAAGACAAGAAGATGAATAAACTACATTTTGTAGCTTGAAAATGCATGCATGGATGAACTTTAGGGTAAGGAGAGGGAGGTTATACCTATCTTCCTTGTGTTTTGTGTTTGAAGGCTTGAATGTGAGAGTGTTTAAGGCTTGAATATGAGAGTGTTTGAGGGTGTTTAGGGTTGATGATTTGAGTTGGTTAAAGAGAAAACAAGTAGATAACAATGAAGTCCTCTATGTTTTCTCTCTAATCCTCCTCCTAAAGGGTGATTTGAGCTTGGATTGGTGTATGTATGAGAGTATGTATGAGAGTGATTTGAAGTGTTTGTGAGTGAGTGAGATTTGGGAAAGATTGGAGAGAAAATGGTGGCAATCTAAGGATTCCCACTGTTTTCTCTCTATATTTCGCCAGAGTTTCGTTGCTGTGATCAAATTGTGTTGTTTTAACTGAGAGAGGAGGGTTCAATTTATAGGCCACTGGGAGATGCAATCACATCCGCGCGGAGGGTCCTGTTGGCGTGCACTGTTCATCTGCTACAAGCTTGGCTTTTGGACAGAAGAATAATCTTTTTAAAATTCAAACTGAAGCTGTTTTTCAACTTACCAATTCGGGTTTTTTCCATTTCTTTTGCTTTTTAGGATTCCTTTCCTTGTTTATCTTTAAATGGCAATGCCCACTTTACCCTTGCTTTGTTAGAAAGGTTAGGGTTTGTTAGAAATGTTAGAAATGTTAAAACTCTCGTTAATTTTCTAACGAAAGTACTAACGACTCAAATTGGAGCACTTACAGTCTTTGACCTCATTTATTTTTGTGAAGCTTCTTCTTGAGCTCTTTTTTTGTAGCTTCTGCTTGAGCTTTTTTTGTAGCTTCTACTTGAGTTCTTTTTTTTTTGAAGCATATGGGGGCGAAGGCAAGCTCCTGCTTGAACTTTCTTGATGCGCACGAGGGTGAAGGCAAGCCCCTAGATTGTTGTCGACATGGGGTCAATCTTTTGATGCTGAGTGACCTGTTGTTGTCCTTTGATGTTGCCGCCGTCGTTGACTTGGTCAAGGTGATGGTGGAGACATGTTTTGGAAAGTGTATGGCTTGATGGAGGCCTTTGTGTGGGTATGGTAAGGTGTATGGGGAGCTATCGATTGACTTTCTTACACCAATAAATCAAAGCATTAATTATTTGTGGAATTACTTGTTGAGCAATGCAAGTGATCACATAGAACAAAACCATTTCATTAAATGTAATGTGGGGTGCAAAATAATGTCTCAAGTCTATCAAGAAAAGAAAGAAGACGTATGTATGGAAAATTGAAGACATAATTACAATGTCCGTGGAGGACTTAATTGAATGAGAAAAGTACTAGAACCTATGAGGTTTGACTGTATGATTTTTTTTTAGAGTGTAGAAGGGGGAGAAGAAGACTCGATATTCTTTGGGCGAAGTATCGACGGAGAATTTTCCGATTAGCGTCTCTGTGGGCTCTTCAGCAGTTCCCAAATTCGTTTTGGTTAGATCCTTCTTGGCAGCTTGGGCCCGATTTTCCTCTCGTTTGACAACATGCTTAAAGATTTGTTTAATGCATTGTTCATTAATGTGTCTGCGTCTTTATCAAGTGAATCATTATTAACTGTTTTGATTAGTTAATTTATCATTTGTTAAAGTGGCAATGAGGGGATACTCAGAAAGGTCGGACTTTTATTCGAAGCATAAGGAAGCGCGATTTTTGTTACAAACACATAATCTTCAGGCGTAAAGCCGTCAAACGACTCGAGAGACTTAAACTTTAAACATGACAGACTCGGGGTCTTTTATTTTAGAAGCTAGACTCTAGGAGACTGGGGTTAGACCAAGCTTCTCGACCTATCTCTTCTTGCTGGCTGTGGGTCCGCGTTTGTGAAAGTTACGCCGTTTTTGATGCTGCCACTTGCTCGGCCTGTCTCGAACTGCCTTATCTCTGGGGAGGGCTCGATCCATCCCTTGGTGTGCCCTGATTCCGAAAAGGAATGTTGGGGAATAACCATTCTTGGATTCTTTCTTCCGAATTTGCGAAAGCCCTAGGTTTCGTCTTCACGTCCCCAATCATCACGAGAATTTGCCGAGGACTTATCCACCATACTTACCCCGTCATTTCCAGGGAAAGGGTTTCCGACAGTGTTGGGACCGCGAGGGCGTTCCAACTTTCCCTCTTCGATTAGCCCTTGGACCACTTGTTTTAGCACGAAGCAATTGTCGGTTGTGTGACCGGGGTAGTTGTGGAAGGCACAGTGTTTGCTCATGTCCATGTTAGGCTTGCGAGTCTTTGGTAGGAAATTCTCAAGGGGTTTGAGAATGCTCCTCTTTACTAGTGTCTCGAGGACTTGGCTCAAGGGCATCCCGAGGTTATCGAAATTTTGGAACTGAGGTATGCGAGGGGGTTTGTTGTTCCTCGGGAGTGTTTGGTCGCGGCTTACTTGGGCTCCATTTTGGATGTAACGAACTGCTCTGGTAACCTCTTTCTTCTCGTTTGGAGGTGTTTGGTAACCTTTTTCCTTTTGCTTAAGGATACTCTTCCCTTGTATCTCCTTTGCATGTTCTACCAACCAAGCCACATGGGGGTCAATAGACAGAGGCAGGCTGCCGTTTTCTGGGATGGAGACCGAAGATGGAGGTGGATTAGCTAATGGGATCGCCATTCGGGAGTCTCGGGGAGGCAGTTGGGCGTATACCAACCCGTATCCTTGATAATTGAAATTGGGGGCGTGATTGCTCGGACCACTAAGGGTTGTGTTAGGGAATCGGGGAAATGTTTCATTAGCCCCAAGTGGTAGTCCAGCGGGTTGAAGGTTTGAAATGTTGGGATATCCGCTTGGAATGTCTGTCCCTGGTAAACATTGGGATTTCAAGTTGTGGCTGCGGGGCTCATACAGAGGCACAGGATTGAATTCCAGGGGATATTGAGAGGTGTTAGGACCTAAGGGAGCGGGCCCATATGTGTGCTGGTGATATTGAATTTGCGGAGCAGGGCCGAAAAACAGATTGTGCTGAGGTTGACAGATCGGAGCCACTTGACTGAAGCTCGAGTTAAGCTCTGAGCGGGAGCTATTTTGCATTGCTAGGTTTTTGTGGCTTGGCGGAGGTGGGACCTGCTGATAGCTTTGAGGACCTGGGGGAGCATGTATTTCTTCGTCTTCTATGAGAACGAAGGTCCCATCAGGTTGGGGAACCGCGACGGTTCTGCAACGACGCATGGCATATTCAATCCAAGCCTGCTGCTCTTCTTGGCGTTTCTCGAGAGCCTTGAAAGCTTGCCAAACTTCTTCCATCGTTTGGAAATTTCTCGGGAGCGGATTTTCGTTTCCCTCACTGTTTTCTGTTAATCCCGCCATGGGGGAGTAGCGGACTGTTCGGACCGCTGAACCGGAAGGGCTGTCGGACCTTGTAACCTCGATACTGAAAAGGCGACTCCCGTGTATTCTCAACCACTCTCGGTTCGCTAGAGGGGGTGACGGGTAAGGTTTAGACATGGGAAGGCCTTTTTGGATAAGGGGTGAAAGCTCATGTGACATGCATTTTCCATTTTATTTTTTATTTTTTATTTTTTTGTTGTTTTAATTTACTTAAAACAGTGTTTTCTCAGAATCCTAGGTAGGTTGGAAAAGATTGCTCTTCTTTTTCGCAATTATGCTAGATCCTGGGTCAGTGGAGACCATTTGTGCGGCCATAAGCCCCTCGTTTTGCACCTGTAATTTGACATCCCGGGGTGGACAGCCCCGGACGAGGGTCCTATAGGGCAAGCGGTTTCCACCGGCCTAAAAGAAAAATCGAACCTAAGGACCGAGCCTGTCATGTTCGTTTCAATGCGTTAGCCATGTGAATAGTGAGCCGAGCCGGCCCTGAGTCAAGATCTGGTCGAGAGTTCGGCATGACCTCTCTTTACCTTTCTTGCGCAAGGGATCTGTGACGTTAGGCGTTGACTGGGTCATATCGTCATGGCTGACGTATTAAAGGCTTGATGACATGGTGTCATGTGGGCATGGATGTATATCCGGGACGGAACATCGTCTGGGTGTAGCTTCGGAAATCAAGATCAGGTCAAGATTTTAGCATGACCTTTCATCGCTTTGCTTGCGCAAGCGATCTTGAGTTCCGAGCTACGACTCAGAAAATGGTCGGCAGGGATATGTATCCAGGCTGTATGACACGGACTGGGTAAAAACCAACCGAGTCTGGACAGAGTGTGACTCAAGCGTGCATGGTTGACACTGGCTAGGATGGGATGTTTGGAATGATCCCGTGCGCGTCCAAGAGGCGTAGGAAGGCCAAACGAACTGCAACTAAGACCACTCCGGGTTAAGGGTTGCAGTGTGCAGTGTATCCGAGGCAGCAGTGCGCATAGCGTGCGGTGTACCGAGGCAGCAGTGCGAGTAGTGTGCGGTCTCTAAAATTCTTTTTCTGAGTAAAACAGAAGTTTTTGAAGAATTTTAAATGTATGTACACAGATGTATATTGATGCATTTTTTGTACTTTTTTTTTGTAAAATAAAAAGTAAAGCACATGCACAGACACACAACAGTTAAAGAAAGGGGTAAAATGAAAGTTTGAACCTCATCATTGTTTTAAAAATCTTTTGTTTCGTAGACGTGGCCGGTTGGGCCAACCGCCGGTTAGCCGGTTTATAACCGCCGGTTTTCAACCCCCAAATCACCAACCGGAACCGAACCGCCTAACCGGCTAAACCGGTTATGGTTTAGGCGGTTTACGGTTTTCACGATTATCCGGTTAACCTCCGGTTTGACGGTTTGGATATTCTCGGTCGAGTCCTTGTTGTTGCTCGGCCGAGCAACCCTTTTAGGGTTTAGGGTTTTGAGGGTTGCTCGGCCGAGTCTTTGGTGTCGCTCGGCCGAGCAACCCTTTTAGGGTTTAGGGGTTGAGGGTTGCTCGGCCGAGTCTTTGGTGTTGCTCGGCCGAGCATATCATTTTTCAGTTAATTTTTTTAACGGTTTTTTTAAAAAAGTTAACTTTTATTTTTTTTCAATTTTTTTTGGATAGATAAGACTATTTTAAACTTAAGTTTACTACATACATTTTTTACAAAAAGGTTTATAAAAAAGTTATGAATTTTTAAAGAAATGAAAGTTAACGGTTTTTTGAAAAAAAGTTAACTTTTAATTTTTTTCAATTTTTTTTGGATAAATAAGACTATTTTAAACTTAAGTTATCTACATACATTTTTTGAAAAAGGGTTTATAAAAAAAGTTATGAATTTTGAAAGAAAGAAAACTTAACTTTTTTTAAAAGAAACAAGTATATAAAAGAAAAAAGGGACGGTACCCTTAAATTTTATTAATCAAAATAAAATTACAAAGAGGGGGACAACCAACCTTACCCTTTTATAAATAAGGAGGGACATTTAGGAGCCTTTACCTCAACCTAACTATTACAATTAATTAAAAATAAATCTAATCTAAAGTCTAAACTAATCTAATTAAAATAAAAATTAATCTAAAACATCATTCATTCATCACTACTTTCCGTGGAGTCCTCGACATCGTATTGATATCTTGGATCCAATAGATCCTCATCATAAGGCATATGTCTTGTTGCCTTTTTTCCGCTCTAACCCAATCGCCAAGTAAAAGTTGATGTTCCAAGTTTTCACTTGTTAGTTGAGAACGTCTTTCATCCAAAACATTTCCACCAACGCTAAATGCCGATTCAACCGCCACCGTTGAAGCGGGAGAGGCTAATACTTCTTTAGCAACTATGGAAAGTATAGGATAAATGTCTTTCCTTCTTGACCACCATTGTAAAACATCAAATTCATTTGAATTTGGATCTTGATTTAATTCAAAGTTTGTAGTGAAATAGGTTTCTAACTCCACGGGAAGGTTTGATGATGATGAAGATGAACCTCGAGAAGGACCATATTTTTTACTATACAAATTTGTAATAAAACTATATGGATCCCCACTAGTAAAACTTGGTTGGAGAGTAGAGGAATCATCTTCATGTTGTTGCCTTTGAGAAGTGTTTCCATATAAGACATTATACTCATTAAAAAGGTTAATCAAATCATTTTTTGTGTCATTAACAATATTTGACGGAAGTTCATAAATACCGTCACCATCGGGATATAATTTCATATAATAATAAGTTATAATGGACTCTAAATCATCTAATTTAACTCGGGGATCTAATAACTTTGCAACCAAGAAAATAGACGGAATAGTGTCAAAATATTTAAGCCACTTTTGTCTCATGTTAAAAATGTATTGGTTTAAAACAGGGCAATCTTTTAAATTGTCAAAAATAGTAACAATTGCAATACAATGCTCTAGCACCAAAACGGAAGTTGGTTAATAAACTCCCGAAAAAGCCAAAGTAGCGGTATTAAAAATCTTTAACAATTCACATAAATTAATGCATGCATTCCAATGATGAGTAAATGGAGGTTCATGATAGCCAACTGACATAAAAAATTGCGTTAGGAGATCTTTATAAGCAAAACCATCGCTTAACATTTTATAGGTGGAATTCCACCTAGTTGGAACATCATAAGTAAAATATTTGTCCGGCACACTTTTACTTCTTAAAAACTTTATCCACTTTTTTGTATTAGAATTTTTTTTTGAAATAAATTGAAGAGCTCGTCTAATTGGCATAACATAAGTTTCTAATGCATCTAAACCATCTCTAACACATAAATTAATTATATGACATAAACATCTAATATGAAAAAACTACCCCCAAGTGAGGGTTGGCAAACGGTAATTAAATCGGGCAAACTAGCCGTATTAGCACTTGCGTTGTCAAATGAAATAGTAAATATTTTATTTAAAATACCATATTCAAGAAAAATCTCAAGCAATTTCGCACAAATATTTTCCGCGGAATGCGGTGGCTCAAAATCTTTGTAAGCAATTAATCTTTTTTGGATTTTCCATGAATTATCTATCCAATGGCAAGTAACGCCCAAATAAGTATTTCTTTGCCAATGATCACTCCAACCATCGGCACAAATTGAAACTTTATTTTCTAATTTTGATAAAACACCAATTAAATCTTTTTTATATCTTTCAACCACTCTAGTAATATCACGTACGAGATTCGTACGTGGTACTCTCGTGGCGGCGGGGTTCAAAGAAAGGCGAGCAAAATTTTCATAAAAATCACAATCCGCAAAATTAAAAGGAAGGCCTTTAACGCAAATAAATTTGGCTAGTTCATCCCTATAAACCCACTTGTCAAATTTAAAAAGGACGGAAGAAAGGGGAAGACGAACCTTGTGCACCCGAACCCGAACTACGTTGAAATTGTAATTGAGTTTGCGAAGCGGAAATGCCAAGTTTCTCGGGATGTTTTTCCGCCAAATGCCCGTTGAGCGTCCCATGCCCTCCACATCTTTTCCATGCGTAAGTCGCATTACAATAGTTGCAACATGCTCGAAAATTATAATCATCCTCGGCAGTAATTTTTCTTTTGCTGAAATGGATGGCGAAGGTATCGGATTGTGGCTCTCTTTCTTGTCGTTGTCCCCGAGGACCCCGACCCCGACCACCTCCCCTAGCTCGGCTGCCCCTACCACTCCTAGCATTACCACTTTCAATTTCAACTTTTTCTTCTTCTTCATTTTGTTGAATATTTGGATTTTGATGATCAAAATCATCGTTGGGGGAGGAAGAATCAACAACGGACTTGCCTAAATTGCTTCTTCTTTGATTTGCAGCCATTTGTATAAGAGAAAATGAAATTTGGAAACAAAACGGAGCTTAAAAATGGATGAAAATGGAGAAAAGCACTAATTTCGTTAGAAAACTAACTGAAAATGGAACAATATTTAACTGAAAATTGGATGAGGGTGAGAGTATATGTGAATATTTGAGAGTAGAAGAGAAAGAGTAGAGAGAAATAAGGTGGAAATAAAATGGGAGGAGGAGGGTGATATTTATAGTTAGTAAATTAGGCAAAAAAAACATTTTTTTTTATTTTTGACTGCCCAATAACAAAATTAACGGCTAGTTTTTAAAAATAACGGCTAGTTTTTGAAAAAGTAGCCGTTGGAACATGTTCTGGCGTTATGCTCGGCCGAGCACCTCATATGACTCGGCCGAGCAACCTTCGGTTGTTAATAACAAACTGGAAGGTTCTGCTCGGCCGAGCAACTCATATGACTCGGCCGAGCAAGTCAAAAACCGGCGGTTAACCGGCGATTGACAAGTTTTTCAAAAATCTCAACCTTAACCGAACCGGCCAATAACCGGTTACGGTTAGCCGGTTCCGGTTAACCGCCGTTGACCGGTTTTGACCGGTTTTGGCCAGTTTTCAACCTCCCGGTTGACCGGTTCGGTTTATAAAATGGACACGTCTATTGTTTCGTTTAAAAGTTTTTAAAACAAAATATCCCCATCGGAGTCGCCAACTGAAATTACCCGGACCCGGCTCGCGCGCGGGCCCCGACATCTCGCATTTTTCTTTTGGAGGTTGCCCGGATCCGAGAGGCGCAGCGATTGCGCCCCGGCATCTGGCATTCCGTTTGCGTTGCGTTGTGTCGGGCAGAGGTGTCTCGCTGTGTTTTTTCTTGTAGAGTCGCCACGCCGTTTTGATTAAGCCCAAAACATTGAGAACGGCATCAATTTAAAAACTGTTTTTGTGTGATGAGATTTTTGAGTTCGGAGGTCAGGTTACTCCTCGGGAAGAGAATATTAGAATATTAGAGCTCACCCGAGTCGCCTCGTAAAAACGAGTCTTTCGGTACCCCTTCTTTCTTTAAATGTTGTGTGTGTGTGTGTATGTGCTTTTAAAAATACATGCTGTATCGGATGTCTACATTGTACACTACGTATTGAAATGTATTGAAACAGTAATGGAAGGAAGCATTACCAATATTGGTTCGTGTCTATCATCCGCTGGGGAATAGTGTTTGGGGATGGAATAGTGTTCCGGGACGGACCGGAATTGCTTCGGATGTGCCTTCGTTGTTTGCGTACAGAGCTTCGACGTGCCTCGGGATTGTCAAGCGTGCACTCGGGCAGAGTTTCTGCGTGCATTGGGATCACAGGGATGAATTCGGCAGAGGTTCGGCGTGCGTTGGGATCGTTGGGCCGGATTCGGGCGGAGGTTCAAGCAGTGCGTCCGAATTGCCGGGCTTGGCTCGGAAAGGGCCTGGATGCCTCGGAAAGACTCCGGCAAGGCTTCGTAGTACCACGAGGGGCCTCATAATACCTCGAGAGTGCCTTCGGGCAGCGCGTGAGCATCGCGGAAGCACTCGGAAAGGGCTTCGGAGCACCATAAGGGAGCTCGGAAGGCCCTGTAAGGAACCGAAAGGGACCGGAAGTGCCTCAGAAGGACTTAGAGGGGGAGCCAGAAGGCTTAGGGAGAGAGAAGAAGAGGGAGATGTGAAAAATGAGGGAGGGGGAGCCTTCTATTTATAATTTTCAAAAATGTGCAAGAAGGTCCGTACGGACCTTCCATAAAAACCTTAAAATTTTGGTTTTCCCGGATTTGAGGGAATAATGTTGACTTTAAGAGGATTTTGTAATAATTATGTCTGGGTACAAAGAGGTCCGTACGGACCTTCCATGCCTTTGTAATTGTGATGGAAAGCTAGTTCTCGTCGAGAGCTTTCCAACCATTATGGCATGTCTCAATCAGAGTTCGTATGAAGGAGTTATGACCTCCGGAAGTTCGCCCTTGGTTTTTTCCGTGTGCTTGGATGGAGAGTGATCCAGATTGGGGTACTTACAATTATGTCATCCCCTTCCCTTGATCTATCTTTCCAAGGATTGTCGACCTTATGAGGTTTTAAAGGACATAGAAAATGCCATAAAGATCAACTCTTTTACATTATTTCTCTAGTTTAATAATGCTCATTGTGTTATTTACCTTAAAAATGCAATCTTTACTTTAAATGTCATTTTCCCCATGTCCCTAAAAGATGGATCTCTCTCCGAGGATTGTCTAATAGCCTTTTAAGGCACGAAAGACATAGGATGAGTATAAAGATCCAATCTTTATACCCCTTTCCCCTAGTCCCTTGGTTCTTGGAGCATTCCGTGGTGAGGATCAGTGTAAAGACTCCATCTTTACATCGTTTCCACCATTAAAATGCCATAATCGTTGTCCCTTTAGAAACCGACGGATCTTAGTCCCGACATCTCCGATAATCACTTGAGACGAACATAAAATGTCCCTACGAATCTTTATCGTCTCAAGATGTGGGATTGATGGGCTAAGATTCCTCCTTTTCTAAACAAACTCATTCTTGAACTTAAAAGGCGTCCCTCTCTCGATCACATGTGACAAAATTCCCAAAGAACGTTGGTTTAAGACATACCAAGGCTCTTATGCCTACCATTGTTGATTAACCTAACGGGAGGGTAGAAAGGTCCCGTAATGATGATCACAAGTCCAAAATGAGCATGGGATCAAAATCCCGAAAAACATCAAATCCAAGGTATCCCAAGCTATAACCTACTTAAATGGTTTATATGTCCGGCAGTTAAACTTGGCACATTCCCTCACTTTTTAAATCACTCATACACACGAGCACACAAACAAGCACAAACTTCAGATCTAGGAAGACTTGCATTTGCAAGGCTCCTTGGGTGAACGCCAAACGTTCTTCCCAAGGAGTAACTTAACCTCCGGACCCTTATCCTTTTTTTCAAAGTTTTGAGGAAATCAAAATGGCGTGGCGACTCCGTTTTTTCAATAAAACTGGTGTCTTCAAACTGAGGTGAACGACGACCCTTAAAACGGTTCAATCCGCCGATGGCCTCACATTCACAGCGCGGATGATGTTGCACTACTAACTCATCCATGCGGATGACATTGTCATCTACAAATAGTTTACAGTTTCTGTTGTTTTCCAATTTAGTCACTATTTTCAAACTGTTTTCCAGTCCAGTCCCTCAGATTCCTTTTATTTCCAGAAAATCCTTTTAAGTCAAGATCTTTTTCAAAACACACACACACACACACACACACACACACACACAAAAGTTTCAAGTATGGAAGACTCGTCATACGAGGCATTCCGGGTGAACGTCAAACGTTCTTCCTGGAGTGTAACGTGACCTCCGGACTCGTTTCTCTATTTTCGGATTTTTTTTCAAAGTTTTGGCCCTAAACTAAAATGGTGTGGCGACTCCGTTCATTTTTTAAGTCCGATAAAGATTAACCCATCCAAAAAAAAACTTTCAAACTTTCCAAAGTTTTGTCGGGCGCCAAATCGGGTACATCACAAGGGGGGTTGAGTGGAGTGGAGGGGGGTGTGGTGAGTGGAGTGGGGGAGGAGTTGTTAAAAATAAATTTAAAATGATTAATTTTTTTTTTACTTAACGGGGGTGGGGTGGCAGGGGGTGGTGAGTGGATTGAGAGAGGAGTTGTTAAAAATAAATTTAAAATGATTTTTTTTTAACCCGATCGGGGGTGGGGGTGGGGGTGGGTGGGTGGCAGGGGGTGGTGATGGGGATGTGGTAGGGGTGGTTTATGTGGGGTGGGTAACGTGGGGTGTGTGTGTGTGTGTGTGTGTGTGTGTGTGAGGGTGTTACCATTTTCTGAAAAATGTTTTACTTAGAAAAAATTCGTAATTCAATTTACTTAGAAAAGTGGGAAAAATATTTTTCGAAAAATATTTTTCACATTTTTCGATGCTAAACAAATACCGAAAAATGGGGAAAATGTTTTCCAGAAAATATTTTTCCCCAAACAAATGGAGCCTAAATTCAGTCTTCGAGACCCTTGATTAAAGTAGTGTGCGCCCGGGGCGACTATCTGTTCTTGCCGGCGCTTTCCCGGGTCGAGCCAGAATTTTTGACCCATCCTAATCAAAACTACATTTAAGACACCAATTATCAAATCTACCGGCTAATCCTACGTCATAAATAAATTAATCATAGGGTCTTTAAACCAAGTTATAATTTTCGTAGATGTCAAAACTACCTCCATTACCCCCAATAAAACCCCTCTCTCCTCTCCTCCCTCTCAGAAGTACACTCCTCCCTCTCTCTACTTTCTCTCTCTACCTTTCTCATTTCCCGACCACCTACGACATCTCTCTACACCTCCAATGACACAACCGTTAGTGGTTGTCGTATTTGTTGACCGGTTAAGATAGGGAGGGTGGCCTAAGATGGTAGTGGTTTGAGAGAAAATAAAATGACGAGCAGGGTAAACTCATTAAGGGTATGTTTGTCCATTTAAAAGTTGGGGACTACTCCCTCCGTCCCATCCAAAAATTTATAAAATTTTATTTGGGAGTCCCATTTGAAATGACACAAATCAAAAATGGAAAGTTTTTATTGTTTTTTTATTCATAGGACTAACTTGTTATACTTACAATAACTATCCAATTACTATTTTCTACCCCACTTTCTTTATCATATTTCACTTTTCACATTCACAACACTAACTACACTATACACTCTCTTTAATTATTGTGCAAGATCCATTTTTGTGTTTTTTTGGATGGGAAGAGAGAGTATATGGTTAGTTTTTAAATTTCCTGTCTGAGGATATAGTATTGGTTAGGATGGAGGACTATATGGTAAATGTCTCTTGTCATTAAATGCTGATCAAAGATCAATTTAGTTGAACAGAGAAATCAAAATACAACATTTATTCTGAAACCAAGAAAATATCAATTATATCGTTCTTTCTATAATAATTATTTTATTTTATTATTCAAACATTATAATAAGCCAAAAACTTATAAAAAACGCGTTTTTTTTAACCCCTTAACAAAAAAAAGCGTGTTTTCTGCACCCGTCGCGCTAGGACTCCTCTCTCTACTCTCTCTCTAAAAGCGCAAACGGGGTTCCCTCACCATGTTGCCGGCTCCCTCAATCGTCTTCTTCATTGTTTTCTGTAACTGGACACCAAAATCTGGATCAAATCTGAACATAAAAATCCAATTCCTGAAATCTCACTTAATTTAGGGTTTTGATGATTTGGGGATAATGTAGTGTATGAAATTATGTAATTGGTTCGATTAATTACCTTCCTACTCCTTTGGTATTGTTGGTCAAGAATTGTTCTCTCGTATTGATACCAAGAAGTGGTTCATTAATTACTTCCTACTTATAGATTTGTGTAAGATTTTGGTTGGTTCGTTAACATTATTGCTTACTGTACTTGTGTTCTGTGGATATTCCCCTATTCAAAATGTGATTCTCCTTGTTATGGATGAATTATTTACCCCGCGTTCCTAATCCGTTTAAACTTGTTTCGTGAACCAACACCATGTGTTTTGAAGTGCAAATTCCACGTGTTTTCAAATGCCACCATGTGTTTTTGAATGCCGCTTAGTTCCAATTTTAATTCCAATTTCGCATGCCATCCATGTGTTTTGAAGTGCCATCCATGTGTTTTCAAATGCCACCCATGTGTTTTTCAATGCCGTTGCTTGTGTTTTTGAGAGCCAACAAAAATAATTGCCAAGACAGCCAGTGCCAACAGATATGAGCAGTGCCAAAGCTTAGGCAGCTAAATGCCAAACACGTGTTTTTGAATGCCAGTTGTAAAAAAGTGCTAGTGCATGTATATTAAGTGACTTTTGAGAAACTAACACTCTGCACTTGGTTACACTAACACCGGCACTTTGTTACACTAACACCGGCACTTTGTTAAACTAACACCTCACTTGTTTTACACTAACACCAAAGACTTTCGATACACTAACACTCGGCACTTTATTACACTAACATCGGCATTTTTTTATGACCGGCACCTGCACTTTGTTACACATGCACCGGCATCAAGTTTCGGACAAAGAGAGCTTTTAACTCAAAGAAATTAAACTCTTTATCAACA